>JABUQX010050318.1:15000-17341 GCA_015478945.1 Trachelipus rathkii
ATTATCATGATTGTAGTGTTACCTATAATATGGAATATTGGTGAAACAATAATTAGATTGAATAAAAGAATAAAATAATAAACGTGAAATAATCTTATTATTATTTCAGGTTTTATCGTTTGGTGAAGCTTTTAAATGCTGGCTTCTAATGCTGGACTTTTATCGTTTGGTGAAACTTTTAAATGCTGGCTTCTAATGCTGGACTTTTATCGTTTGGTGAAACTTTTAAATGCTGGCTTCTAATGCTGGACTTTTATCGTTTGGTGAAACTATTAAATGCTGATTTTTAATTGCTGAATTTTGTCGTTTCGATTCGTGAGGGCACTGCCCAGGATACCAACCCATCAGTTACGTCCTTGATAGTAGCTATATGACTGAATAAAAGCTGAACTTATAGAAAGAAATGCTGAAATTATCGATAAACTAATAGAAAAGACTATTGTAAAACAAACTATTTTTAAGTTAAGTACTTATACCGTTTTAAGGTGTGGATTGTCTGGTGGTCGATTCGAACTTTGTATATATATCATAAATATTGTTAGCTTTAGCCGTCATTCTTAAAGTGCTTCCTAACTGTTAATGGCATCATTAGTATTATTTATCTTTACGTGGACCAATCGCAAACAGTGAACAGCAACCTCGGCAAATTTCATCATCTATAAACATCGTCTATACATTTCATCATCTAAACATTTCATCGTTGCAAATTTCATAATCTATAAACATCGTCTATAAATGTTATCGTTGCAAATTTCATCCTCTGGAAATTTCATCGTCATAAATTTCATCGTTGCCGAATTTAGTCGTCTTGTTGTACATCAAGTTGGCATACAACGTAAGAGCAACTAGGTCGAAATCCTCAAGGTTGGCATAATACATATCATATCGTGACTAGTTGAAATCCTCAAGTTGCATAATTCTTTTCCATTATCCCTAGATCATGATATATCTACGACATCTGACAACTGATAGTGTGCCTGTCACTTCATCGACCATCGGTGGCCCGAGTGATCAATCTCTTGACTGAAGTTGATGTATTTTCTAATTATTTGTTATTGAGAATTCCTCACACACTCTTATGCTTATCACGGGCTTATGTATTGTTTAACCCCAATAATTAACATTATATACGTTTCGTTCTGTTTAATATATCCTCTCACATAATTACTTGTAGATATTATTATAGATTAAACAAATTTGTGTACTCTATTAAATTTATATAGTATTACTGTAATTATATAGTTAAAAAGTTCAATACATATTCCACTTTGAACGCGCCATACTATATATATCTGATATCGATATAGTAGTGACATACACAGTATGTTATCTTGGAACATGGTTTTTATGAATAAAATACATAGAACCCCATGAGTTTAGCTGAAGCCTATTAATTTACTGTAGTAATGGTCACTATAGTGCAAACCAGCATTATAGATGTCATTGAAAGTCCACAATAAAATTATAATACACAAAGCAGAATTTTGCTTCTAGTGACATATCCTAGTATACCTGTAATACCACTATTTATATATCATAAAGATATATAACCAAATAGCCAAAATATCATTTAAGGTTATTTATATCATTCTTATCCGATGAATTGAGTGAATAGTATTTCTATATTCATTTGAAGAGATAAAGTCATAAGCTAAAATTGAACTTAGAGTGATAAGTCATTGAGGTAATTTCAATCATATATTACCTAGTGTTGTAAACCATTTATTACCCTAATACAGTAAGTTTCACCCTCAGTGCATCCTCTCTCACTCACTCACCTAAATATATATAATATATATATAATTAAATAATATAATATATATATTATTATATATATAAATATTATTATATATTAATTTAAATTAATATTAATAATAATAATAAAATATAATAAATAATAATAATTAAATTAAATTAATAATAATAATATATAATTAATATAAAATAATAATATTAAATTAAACGCCTATAAATTCGAAAACACTACTGTTCTTGTGTTTCATTGTTCACAGATTAAACTCCCAGTGTTTCTTGCATTCGGAAACCGATCACAACGCAATAATTAAATTATCAACTTATGTACCAACAACTGATGAATCCGACTTGTTGGGTTTTGGTTTATCTATTTATCATAGTAGATCATTTTAGTAAAGAACTCGGCCTCAATCAGTGTATATAGTATAGTATAATATATATATAATATATATATATATATATATTTTAAATATTATATAATAAATACTACTAAAAAAATATCCCTAATATAATAAATACAAAAGTTTTTAACACTCTTAGATAGCTCTAAACCGTTTTCATATATTATTTTTTATTTTATTATATA
>JABUQX010050319.1:0-10000 GCA_015478945.1 Trachelipus rathkii
CCAAGAGAGAGATGTTTAGAAGGCGTATCCTTCTGTCGGGATCGGTTAAAGATATGCGCGCTTCCAGTACTTCGAGGGAAAGGTGTTAGGAGTTAGGCAAAGGAGAGTATAAGGGGAGGAACGGAGGGCAGCGCAGCGGCTCAAAGCACACTTCTCAAAACACGACGAGGCAATGCCGTCACCGGGCAACTAGCCTTCGTAACATTCATAGATCTCATGGCACCGCGAATATGTGAAGTCACGGCGGTAGCCATGGGATAACCTGAGAGAAGAGGAGTAGAGGGCCGCGGGTGTGCCAAAATCGTCCAATGGTGGAATTAGATGAAAAGGTGGCCGAAGAGAATAGCCTTTATCAGAGAGGAGTATTCTATAGCGCTACAGACCCCCATCAGATCAGAGCGACTAAAGGAGGAGGATGTAGATTTAGCAGGAGTTATAGAGATGTTTTTAGGCAAAGGGCGCAGAAATTTTTATCAGTAGGCAGATCCCAGAGAGGGTCCAGTGTCATTTCTTTGGGGTAAAAGCCACGCTTAGCCTGGCGGCAAAATTAAGTCAATATCCTGCCAATGATTCGGAGTTTTGACACAGAAAGCGAAAATAAACAGGAGTTGGAAAATGGAAGGAGAAATTCGTTAACCATTCCCCGATAGGCATTTTTGTCTCTTATTGAAAAGAAGAAGCACGCGGATTGATGTCATTGGAACACGTATTATGAAGGGTAGATATTTAGAAGATGAAAATGAACCTGCTTCATTTCCTCAAAGATTACGGCCTTAACTTTTTCAGGAGCAAGTCCCAAGGCGCCTCTCGAGTCAAAACAGCAATTTATAACAAGGGGTAGGTAGGAAAGGAAGCAAAATAATGCTGCCCAACTAGGCCCGATTAAAGTGGCCAGAAAGTACGTTAGAGCAATAGGTGGGCTGCTGGAGAGAAAAGTGCTATAGATTAGGCTACAAGAATTGTGGTCCGAGTTACCGATACTGGAGGAGAAAATATGAGTATTTGTAGGCAAGAAGAAATGGTGAGAGCATTGATCGAAGTGTGTTCCAAGAGAATTGGTTAGGGACGAGTCTGGATGTGTGTAGGTTCCTTAATCCGCTGGTTTGCAGTCTCTGAAAGATGGCTGAATGGTCTTTTGGTCTAGCGCTTCCCTCTTGTTCAGTGAGCGAAGGGAGCCGCAATCCACTCAGTGTGGTGTAATTGAAGTTCTCGGTCAATGTTTTAACAACTATTATTAGTAAAGGTTGAGGACAGAATCCGTGAAAGATTGAACGAGGAAATGGTTTATTAAATAATGAAAGTATTGGCATAACTGTCAATTCGGTTTTAAAGAGGATAGAATTTGTTAGATGAATCTTTTGGAATTGATGGAGTATATTAATGGTTGTTGTTGAACAAAAGGGGAGCTGGTTTAGTGTACTTATGTTACAATATTAACAAAGGCATTTTATAAAGTGCCCGCCAGTAGCACAAATTCAGCGCTGATCGCACAAATTCTCATCTATGGTAATAAAGATGGCAAAGCTCGGTTCCATGACTGCTGACGACGAGTACCTAGAAGAGTGTTTAACAAAACTTAGATCTCTTGCAACTCGTAGTTCAATCTCCACCGTAGAATATAGCTGATGGGCTGACAAGAGGATGAAAAAATTGGTTGATTACAGGTCGGAGAGAATTAGTGAATGAAAAAAAAGGAGGATTTCTTCTAATCCTGTTTAATGATGACTTTTACTACTTCTGTGTAACGAATCTTGAATGTTGTAAGGCAAGATCTGCATGGCTTTGATAAAAACCTCTTGGCAAGACTGATAAGTAGAAAATGAATTCCCACACCAAAAGTGTAAGGGATTTTACATTGGCTAATCAACATGTAATGCAACAGCGATTTGCAAAAAAAAAAATAAAAGGAATGAATACGATAATACGGGGCGTGGAAACCATTAGGCTAGTATAGGAAAGTATGAGAGAATGTTTAAGACGTCATAGTAACAAAGGGTAACAAATGTATAGGTAAAAATTGGCAATCCTGGTGAGAAGAGTAAGGGGCAGGAAATGAACTTTAAAAAAAGAAAAGATAAATGTAGGTCCGTTCAATTGAATATGAATAAGCGTAAATTTTGAAGTACTAAGAAAGAGTTCATAGGATGTGCTAAATGCATAAGCGTAAAGTTTACAGGATGATTTGTGTTTTGGACAAATAAAGTTGGATCGACATTTAAACCGACAAGCTTTTTGTGTTAAAGATTGTCTTGAGGGAAAAATGATCAGATAGTTTGATAAAATTCCTTCGTCGTCCTTTCGACTCGTGTTGCAGGAGGTAACTTCTAAAATTGAGAAGCTCTTTCTAGTCTTTCTGTATATAAAGGCGTAGATTAATTTTGGGCAAAAAATAATTAGTTTGAGGTAAAATTAAAAATGAGGTATTAAAATTAAGTTCGTTTTCATTTTTAATTCTATTTCATTCAATCTTTAATTTAATTATCTTTTATTTAAAGAATTAATTAATTTTGGAAGAATAAAATCCATTTCAAATAGAAATTTTATTAATCCTAATTAGTGTAATGACACTTTACAATACGCATTTTACCAATAATTTCTCTACAATCTAATGTTTCATTATTTACTCTGATGTCTTTCTGCAAGCGTCTTTCTCCTTTATTCAAAACCGAATTGAATCGCACTTATCCAATCCAAAACTAATTCCAATTTCTACTCATAAATTTCTATTCCTCCAATTTACGTCTTTCCTAATACTGCATAACTCCCTAACAAAGATTTAGCTTTATTCACAAAAAAGGGCAGATTTTTTTCCGTTATTCTGCCTCTGATTTTAGATTCACTGTATGCCAATTCTTTTCAAGGTTAATAAAGTATTGGTGTAAGTGGAGGGGAAAATTTTTATTTTTTGCTTTAATTATCTTATTATTAATTGTTCTTTGTAAGATTTTGCAAATTGAGTAGATTTGGTAGCTATTGAGGAATTTACTGTTGTTTTCATTATTGTTGGTGATCAAATCCAAGATGCCGAATGGAACATGTTCTGTTGTTGTTGTTGTTATTGTCATTTTTTCTGTTGCTATTGTTGATAAGGATTCGACGTGAGAGTAATGAGAAAAGAAAGTGCCAGCAAATAGAGGTTCATGAGGAGCATAGTAACATGATGAAAGGCGCGGTCTCGAAAAAAAGACAAAATGACAAGGGTTTTTGTAGTTTTTTCGGATAAGGTCGAGTGAAAAATAAACGAGAAAGAAAGGTAAAAAAAAATTTACATGTTATAAAAAAGGCTCACGAAAGAGCGCTGATAAGCTTCCAACCTCCTTCAGGGGAAAAAGGCTGCTAAGTCGTTATCATTCCCCTCAGACCCCCTTGTTGCTCTGGCACTGGCAGTTACACTCCCTTTAATATATTAATGTTATATAGTAGGTTATATATATATTATATATATATATATATATATATATATATATATAGATATATATATATATATAATAGTATTATATATATATATATATATATATATATATATATATATATATATATATATAGTATATATATAATATATATATATATATATAATATATATAGATTATAATATATTATATTATATAATGTATTATATTAAACTAAACTATAAAAAGGGATTTTATGTTGCCGTCACCACTGATCAAGGCAGACAGTTTGAGTCATTTCTTTTTAAACAGTTGAAAGGCAACAGATATTTTGTAACCAAACATTTTCACATTGAATTGATTCTGGGTTTCAGTTTCTTGCACAGAAAAACTGAGAATTAACTACGTGCATACTTCCCTCACTAGTAGTCAGAGTGCCATTTGATTATGGAAGCACAGAAATGTAAAGCTCTTAAAAACATGATTCAAAGTCGGGAATTTTTATTAAATATTTAAAATTAAAATTAACTATTGAATATCACAAACATTCTGCTAATTTCCAAATTTAATTATAAAAAAGTAAATAATATATTTAAGGCAAATTGTAAAGAAATAAAGTATTTCCAAATCTTTTAAAAATATTCGAGGAATAATATGGTTTATCTAATTGTTAATAAAAATAAGAGCTTTGAAGTAATTTCATCACTTCATTTTATATATATATTTATATATATAATATATAATATATATATATATATAATAGATATATATATATATATAATATATAAATATATATATATAATATATATATATATATATATATATATACTATATATATATATATATATATATATATTATATATATATATATATAATGATATATATATATTCAATTAAATAAGAATAATAAACTTTAAATAGAATAGGCAATTTTTAAAATAACTGTATATTAATTACTTTATGCTTTCTTAGGAAAACTCTGAGGAGTTTTTTCTTTCTAATTATAATGAAATGCTTTCATCCGAAGATGGTTCATAAACGGAATCTTCCATATTCCTAATCTTAATTAAAAGAACGTACGATTAAAGAATCAAAGGAAAGGTTTTTCCTCAGGTTTTTAAACCTCTTCTCAAAAAATACAGACGAAACACACACACACACCACACACACACACACACATATATATAATTATATATATATATATATATATATTATATATATATATATATATATATATATATATATATATATATATAATATATATAATATAATATAATATAATATATATATATATATATATATATATATAATATATATATAATATAAGGTGAAAATTGATAGGGAATCTTTGTAAGACAAAGCATGCATTGTCATTAGAAGGTATGCAACTGTAAGAGGCTAATTTGCCGGTCTCGTGCATACTCATTTCAACCCTCGGGTGAAGCCTCCATACTTGTATACCGTATCTATTATTTAAAATTCAAATCTTTCGCGCTTCTTTCTTTACAAAGAAAGAAGACGCCACAACAAAGGGCGAAGCTTGGCGGCAAGTGCCCAGCTGGCACGCCAGCAAGCTAACGCCAGAGCAGTCTTTCGCTATCGCTCCTACGATGAGGAGGTATCAAATCCGACCTCCCGTTAACAGGTCATTTAGATTAGGAATTCTTGCCATTTTTATTTGTTAGTTTTATGTGTGTGTTATCATATTTTCTAACGACATTTTGTGCATAGAATTACCTCATTTACTTAATTGATCAAATCCATATCTGTCAATTGTCCGTATCACTATTGTCAAATAAAGCACTACGAGGAAAGTACTCTCAATTAACCCCCCCTGATTGATGAGTGCAAGCTCATTAATCATTTTGATAGCTGAAGTGATTTCAGCCTAGACATCAGTGGTGAAAGCCCAGAGTGACACGTGCAACATTGCAATTTGCAATATCCTAAAGTGACCCTTAAAAACCCTTAATTTAGAGTCAGATAGTGCCTAAATTGCGAAAATTTCAAATTAATCGAAAAAAAAAATTCCGTTACTTCCTCGTCAGTTCAGTGCTTAAAATAGTGATAGTTGGATAAAGTAAATAAATTATTTGAGTCGAAATTAAAAATAACGTGAAGAACAAGCTTCTTATTAATCTCATTTAAAATAAGAAAATAAAGTCGTTATTACTTCGAAAGCGAAAATTCAAATTCAAGCTCTCGATTTAGGCCTAAAACTGACGCCTAACAGTTGACTCAAAGACGACGCCAAAACCCAGTCAAGAACAACAGGCTATAGAAATGGTGTCAACAAAAACGAAATTAGGCCTTAAAACTAAGGCCAAACCCACTTTTGAAAGAGGGAAGAAAAGATGAAAAATCCAACGAATTTCCCCCTCGCATGAGGAGGGAGGCCCATATGTTTCGTCATCAGAGGCTGAGTTGAAAATCACGCCACCCGCTTCTCGCAAAACACTAAGCAAGTTTGCACACTCAATCATACTTCCAAATTTTCTTGAAAATGACGTTCAAATTTGGCTGAAAGCGGTAAACAATCTTTTTAAGCTTTATAAAATAAAAAGTGACCAAGAAAAATTAAGATTAATAGCGCCAAAGCTCCCCATTCAGTTATTAGCCACTATCAAAATCCCAATCAAAAATAACACCTATAAAGAATTGTTGAAAACAATCAAAAGAACTCACTCAATATCAAAAGAACAAAATACAAGTGACGTCACCCAAATAAAACTGCGTGCCAACGAACTCCCAAGTCAATTCCTCTCTCGTTTAAGGGAGGCCATTGGTGAAGAAACAGCGCAAAATCTCCTCAATAGAGAACCTACTTTGGTGAAAGAATTTTTTCTAAAAAGTCTACCTCCAGCGGTATATGAACATCTCCACAAAATCTCATCATGTGTAAGTATACACACCCTCGCATACATGGCCAACGCTGTGTACGAAATCGAAAATTAGAAAATAAAAAGAAAAACAAAGAACAGCCTCTGGCAACAACATCCTGCCAACACTCGAAATTTAGGCTGCGCGGTACAGGAGAAACAAAGCAGCTTCTCACCCAAGCATCTCCAAACCCCCTTTTCCCCATCCAAATAGTGGAAAATTACTTTAAAAATTCAACGCAGAACTTCGTAGTGCAAAATAAATATATCAAGGAATAAAATTAAAAACACTTTAAATCTGAAATCAAAAACTACTACTACTACTACTACTAATAATAATAATAATAATAATAATAATAATAATAATAATAATAATAATAATAATAATAATAATAATAATAATAATAATAATAATAATAATAATAATAATAATAAAATAATAAAAAAATGATAATAATAAATAATAATAATAATAATAATAATAATAATAATAATAATAATAATAATAGAAAAATAAAAATAAAAATAATAAAAATAAACAATAGTGATAAATATGCAGACGTTGGAAATAAACAATGAAGTGAAAAAAATTGTGATACTGTGAAACAGACAAACGTAAAATCTCTGTAAATGGCATAGCATGCGCCATCTTGTGTTAAAAATTGACAACTAAGATTTCGATAGTAACAAAAATTTAAAAATGTTCCACTGTGATAAAAATATCACACTGTCGGAAAAAGCCAAAATCGGCAAATATTAATTAAAAGAGTATCCAAAATTGGTGAGGTTTTGTCTTATAATTCTATTATCTCTTGTTGCATGTCAATTATCCATTTATTTATATATATAATGATTACTATAGGATAGTCATGAAAAGATTTTTTTCAAATAGTCCAAGATCTCAAACGGAAAATTTAATTCCGATCCTTTGAGTTGTCTATCTAACGTAATTATAAAATAAAATAATTTCAAAACTGCCAAAAATAGTATTTAGTTAAAGATCAAAATATAAATAAAATAAGTACATTTAAATGGAAACGCTTACTTTCATAATAGTAATAAATTCAATTAAAAATTCATCAAAAATTGTTACTAAAATAAAATTGATAATAATCAAACAAAATTTCTCTTTAAGTATGGACTCGTACAATCTAGCGAGATCCCGCGGTAAACTTTTGAATAATTAACTGTCCGCGGCCCTGCTGACGAAGTGGAAGAGAATGGCCCAGGGAATGAGTTTAGGAAAGGGTTAAAACCTGTAAAGTAATCTTACGCCTGGGTGGATTTTTAAAGCAAAATAAAATCAAATTTCAAAAAAAAAAAAAAAAAAAAAAAAAAAAAAAAAGAGAGAAAATTCATGGAGGCAAGGGTATGAGGAAGCTCTGATTCATGATAAGGAGAAGCCGAATTACCACGTTTCCAAGAATTTCAAAATCTTTTTTTTTTACCTTACAAACAACATTGAAAAATCAATATCATATCTTTTCCATCAATAATTAGTCATCCAAAAATAACTATTATCATATTGAATAATTACAGATCTTATTAAAGGTTAAACTTTTTCTTTCGGTGAAAGCGTTTTATGTTTAAATGAAAATATGTATTCTATTTTAATGACTTTTCAAAATTTAAAAAGTTCGAGGAATGAAACCCTACGGTACAACTCCACGAACGAATAGAAAACGGAATTGGAATGGCCTACAATTGTTTCTAAAAATATATTGACTTTATATAGAGGAAAATAAACATTTTTAATATCATTTCGTAAATCAATTACATATAAAAAGATATTCTATATTTTAGAGAAAATTATATATATTTTTTTATATCAAAGATGATTAAAATTTTATTAAAGAAACCCATGTCAAAGCAACCGAGCTCTTAACGAGACTTGCTACAATTATACTCGATGTACCTGTAACCGCTAGCTGCGCGCCATTAGCGTAAAAACAAAATGCAAATCCTGAAATTGTATAGCGAAAGGCTCCTCTTAAAATTTATGAATGTATAATTCAGATTATGCCGCATGATAATATTAAGACTCATTTTCTTTTCTTTTTTCAAACACCTTACTCTCTCGTAGCCCAAAAATCTTTCTTTTAATGTTAAGATGATCAGAAAAATATTAAAAGTAGAAATATCCACAAAAAGAAAAGAATGCACCTCAGAAGGCAAAACTCTCTCTATTTACAGGGACAATCGTTCCTTTAAAAGCAAACCAAAAACCACGCTTTCTCATACGAACACTGTGATTGGTCCTCCCCATCAGCGAACTTGACCAAATCAGAGCAAAGCTTCCAAACGACCTTCGATGGAGCAAACCAAAATCTCTCCTTGCCTGTCACCCAGAGAGCGCCATCTATCGGCCGACGACAACAACAGTTCTCGCACTCCCAACCTACAAAACATGGTTACATATGAAAATGACCCTTGAATGAAATAACAAAATTAGAAGTCGATAATAAAACATAGGAGAAAGCAGGAATGGAATATCATTATTAAACTCAACCGTTCCAAGGGAAGATTTCACAGGGTGAAATGATGGATCTTAACTGCATTGAAAAGCAAGGTTAATAAAAACCCCTCTTACCGGATTAGGTTTCCATTGCAAATAATCAAACGTGAGACATTAGTTTCACCTCGAGAGTGTGACATTGAAAGTAAGTTCAAGACGAGAACCGAACGGAACGATAAGAAAAGGGAGAAGATTGAAATAAAATACAGAGAAACCCAGTATCTCAGACGAAGATTACCATGTAATTAAAATTGTCGCTATACGAGCTCTTATTTTTATGAGGTTTTCTTTCTCTTTCTAAATTAGTGTATTTCAAATCCTTTCTTCCTCCTTTCCTCCATTATAGTGTAATTATTAATCAGGAGGGTTGGGTATAGAAAAAAAACTGTGAAACTATCACAAACACACGCGTCACGTGCGTTTGTGAGAACAGTTATTTTTTCCCACGTCCGGGATCTACCAGTTCTAGGGTGAAATTACGATAGGGAATCTTTGTAAGACAAAGCATGCATTGTCATTAGAAGGTATGCAACTGTAAGAGGCTAATTTGCCGGTCTCGTGCATACTCATTTCAACCCTCGGGTGAAGCCTCCATACTTGTATACCGTATCTATTATTTAAAATTCAAATCTTTCGCGCTTCTTTCTTTACAAAGAAAGAAGACGCCACAACAAAGGGCGAAGCTTGGCGGCAAGTGCCCAGCTGGCACGCCAGCAAGCTAACGCCAGAGCAGTCTTTCGCTATCGCTCCTACGATGAGGAGGTATCAAATCCGACCTCCCGTTAACAGGTCATTTAGATTAGGAATTCTTGCCATTTTTATTTGTTAGTTTTATGTGTGTGTTATCATATTTTCTAACGACATTTTGTGCATAGAATTACCTCATTTACTTAATTGATCAAATCCATATCTGTCAATTGTCCGTATCACTATTGTCAAATAAAGCACTACGAGGAAAGTAATTATCAATCAATTCCCCCATGATTGATGAGTGCAAGCTCATTAATCATTTTGATAGCTGAAGTGATTTCAGCGTATATATATAGGCTCTTGTTGATTATCAGCTTCCAGTTAAGCTTAAGCCGATTTTATTTTAAAACGTACTAAATCGAACACAATGAACAGCAACGCCTCATAGTGTTAAAAGATTGAACTTTTTTTCTAATTAGTTAGTTAGTTATTTATTGACAATAATGGAAGTTAAATAAATTACTATA
>JABUQX010050319.1:17500-20385 GCA_015478945.1 Trachelipus rathkii
AGGTGAAATCTTTTATTAATGAGGTTAAGGCTTTAGCTTATGACCTAAAGTCCTACGGGTTAGATTTCCTTGCTCCTGATACTGCAGGTTTTAAAATGATTAGTTCGCTCGTAGTTAATAAATTACCTCCCAGGTTTATCAATTTATTAATCGATAAAACTCTAACAAATTACCCTAGTATTAATGATGTGTTTGAGAATTCGTCTACCTTAATGAAACGCTTAGAGCTGATGCAGAGGTCACAAGCTAAGCATGAAAGTAATAACTTTAGGAATAATAAATTTGGCAGACACAAGAGTAATTATTATAATAACCCTAATAATAATGGTCTTAAATATAATAAATTTAACAATAATAAGCATGCTAGTGGTGGTCAAAACAAGGGCCATAGTAATAATGAAAAGAACTCCACCCCCAATGGTTCTAAAGGTACCCTTGAAAACTTTAAGACTACCCAAAAGTCTGCCAAATCTAATGTTCCTTTTAGAAGCAAGGCTTCTAATTCAGCTTTCCCGTGTAAATTTTGCAGCATGGCAGGTCATAGCATGAATAAATGTCCATCTTACACAGACATTGAATCTAGGCTAGAACGCTGTGACCAGCTGCATATTTTTAAATTTTGCTCGAGTGCCAAGCATGCTACTGAAGAATGTCCGGGTAATCAAAGGGGCTTTTTAGATTACGCTTGCATGTATTGTAAACTTTTTACTCATATTTCTGCTTTATGTAAAAAGGGGCATTCTAATAATTCTAGCAGTCAAACTATGTCATTTCTTTGCATTAATTTTAATAAGGGTGAACAAAACTATCTCCTCCCATTTATAGAAATCACTTTGTACCAAGGGGGTAAGCAATGCCGTTTGTTAGCTCTTTTAGACTCTGTCGGAACGAAGTTATGTTAGTTCTAAGGTTGCAGGGCAGCTATTAGACTTGAAAACTTTGTATAGTATTAGCTATGACATACATAGTTTTATTTCATCGAAAGAAAAAACTTTCTTTCTTAGCTCTTTTGTTATTGATTTGCCTGGCAGAATCCAGTTTCCGTTTGCTTTGCTCTTTGATGAGTCCTTTGATATTAAGTTTGAAATACCTGGTTTAAAAATGGCTTTAGAGAATATAAATAAACTTGGGTACAGTGTAAGTTCTTTGAGTGATGGGCATGGTTGTGAGGATTTTGTAGAATTGCATGCTTTAATTGGTATAGATTTGTTACAATATTTGCCACCCTTTTCATTTGAGAGATGTATGAATGGAGCTTGTTTTAAGATGGGTCAGCATATTGTACCATTTGGTGATATTAAAAATTTTCTATACCCTGACCAAATTGATAAACTGAATGTGCCTTCTAATAGAATTGGAGGCCCTTCGTCTCTCGAAAATCTTGCCCATTCCTCTCTTGTTAATCAGGTTTTAAGTCCTTCCGCCTCATACTTTAATCCATTGACAAGTATTTTTGAGGACAGTGTAGTAGAGCATGGTCTTGACAATATATTTACTCTTGAAAGCCTCGGTATTTTAGATGTTAATGAAGATATGGCTAAAGCCGATATTTTGCAAGTTTCTGAATTTAACAAAAACATAGTTTTTAAAGATAGTCACTACTATGTGAAACTTCCCTGGCAGGAAACAATTGACCTGGTTCCTTCTAATCATGTGGTTGCCCGTAAAGTCCTTGACCGAGTTGTCTCTAACTTGCATTATAAAAATTTGTTTCATGATTATGGCAAAGTTTTTAGCCAACAGTTGACTGATGGTATTATTGAGAAGGTGGATATAAACCCTTCAGAATATGCAAGATTTATTTTCATTCCCCATCGGCCTGTCCTAAAGACTGAGGCTCAAGTTACTACCAAAATACGCCCAGTTTTCAATTGTTCTTTAAAAACCAACCTTAAATTGCCTTCTTTGAATGAAGCTGCCTACCCAGGCATTGACCTAATGTCCTCACTCCTAAAATTAATACTGAAATTTAGATGTAATAAATATGTCATTCTTGCTGATATAAAGCAGGCCTTTCTTGCTATTAAATTACTTACTGAAGAGGATAGGAATAGATTTTGTTTTTTCTGGGTAGAAAATGACAAAATTGTCACCTACCAATACACCACCTTGGTGTTTGGATTTGTTAGCAGCCCTTTTATTCTCCATTTTGTCATGAAACACCATGCCTCTAAATTTACAGATGATTTATGCTCTAGACTGCTAGCAAGCAACTTTTATGTAGATAATTTCCTTGAAATAAAATAAAATGTCTATATAAGTAGCAAGCATATAATATTTAGAGATTAGCAATTTGTACATTTATAAAAGAAGCATGTAGTGGGAGAATGATATAAAATGAAGCTTCTTACTTAAAATCATAGAGTATGGTATAAATATTCTAACTTGCCAAGTATTATAAATTCTATGATTTGAAGTCGGATTGCTAGATTATGCTGCGCAATTGAGTCCCTGAAGTGAGAATAGTTATTTAGTTATATAGATTATATACATTTGGAAAATGATGCCTAAATGTATTGCGAATTAAAGTTATGATCTGAACATTTAGAGACTAATAATACTAAATAATAGGCAAAATTAAATTTTGTCAGCCATTCCTGGTTTTTGACCCTTTGAGGTTAAGGGAAAAGTATACTTCAATTAACATAGATCTCCCCCACTTTTGAAGGCAAATATAAAAATTTGCACATTTTTATTTATTAATCTTAAATTATAGTGAGTAGAAAAATTCTTACTCTGAACAATTACATTGAGTAATTATAATATTATTATATGTAATTATATTTATTTAAATAAAAATTCTAAATGATAGTATAATAATTTTAGATACAGAAATTATAATTTAAGATGAATAAGGTTAGTTCGAACGTATAAAAAAATTTCAA
>JABUQX010050320.1:0-12500 GCA_015478945.1 Trachelipus rathkii
AAAGAGACTCAAGAGAGATGATCTGGCGGAGACTGTTTATGTTTTTGTGTTTACATTCCTACTCCTATAAATAGCGCTCTCTCTCTATGATGAGAGAGGTGTTTGATAATTTGCCTGCAAGCTGATAGTAATGAAAATCTTGCCTTATCAATGACGAGTGAAGGATTTTCTTCTGTAGGGACAGCATCTTCATGTTTGTAGAGCTCATCTCCTCTTTCAAGACTTGCAATTGTAATGGTAGGTTTTTTTTATGATGCGATGGTGGTGTTGTTCATGTTGTTAGGGTGTTTTGTTTTGGGGATGTGATGTCATGAGGTTATGTGTGATTCTTTGAAGGTGAATGAGATGTCAATGAATTTCGGCCATGAACTTATCAACCAACTTAACAAATCCTATATTCAGTAGGTGGTGATTCTGAAAAGCCATGGTCACTATCAGTGCTGTTGCGAGGGGTTGCAGAAAAGAATTTTTCACTTCTCTGTTTTTTTTTTTTTTTTTTTTTTTTTTTTTTTTTTTTTTGTCAGACCGAGCACGCTCTTTCGGTATGGCCTATTTTATGATTTAGAAGTGGTTCACCCGTGAGGATGCATTGCTTGCGGTTTAGCTAGCTTAAGAGGTAATTCTTATTAGAAACTTTTATTTATTTATTTTTTTATTATCAGTTGTCACCACATAAAATAAAGAAGCGCGTCATGATAAAGAATGTAAGACTGGTCAACCACAATGCAAAATGGCAGAACAGTCCTATATCAATGAGTGGTAGCTTTGAACGCGCTCAAATCATCTAAAGTAATTACGTATCAGATGAGACACAAGAGCAGGCTTTAAAGGAGGGAAATTAAATTGAAGTAGGAACAAGATATGTGGATAGAATGAATACAACAGAAGAAGTGGCAGGAAAGAAAGAAGCACCGCAGCGAACAGTTGGAGTTACTAAATCAACCAAAACAATCAATCGACACAATACTAAAAATGTGAGACAAGCACCATTTGTGCTAAGGAGGTGCGTGTTAAAGGGTGGTGGTTAAGCGAGTGGATGTTCCTGAGCTACATTGCTCTCAAGTAGACCTATAGAAAAGGGTACTACAACACATAACTTAGCGAGCAGGCAAAATACTAAAGGGAAGTGAAGTAGAAAGTACAGGATACGTTTATGAGTTTTTTGATTTGACTCGACCATATCAAAGCCGCATAAAGAGCCCGGCCCGCCACAGATATGAGAGCATTATTCCACAAGAGCGGATGAGACCCTGGTGTAATAGGTGGATTAACTGGTGAAGAGGAAATAAAATACTCGCATTAACAGGACGCCATGATTCTTAGAGGCCACTTCTGCACATTGGGAGATTGTGAGGTTTTAAAACATTTTTTGTTGTTTATTTACGAGGCAAAGTAAGTTCTTATATTGGTAATACATCCATCAAAGTATCCTCATTGTACGGAACATTTAAATTTACAGAGCTTTGACAAGACCCACAAACCCGTTGGAAAATTATATCCATAATTACTGTAGAGATATTAGAATTGCAAAGAACCGCAAAATTAAGGACGAGAGGCAATTATAACGAAGTAAAAAGGGAGCAGTAAATGATATGAGTTGAGAGATGAAGAGGATCAGTCAGACATAATTGAGGTGATAGAGTAGATGTTAGCAAGGTGGAGGTAAGGACATGATTTGAATGAAAGAGATAAAGTAGGGATAAAAGAACCTGAGGAAACCCACTATTGACAGAAGAAGTAAGAAGCGTCCCATCAAAACCAAATTGAGAGGATTTAGAAAGAAAGCTAGACCATAAGTAAGCAAGTGAAGAAGGAAATCCCAAAGGAAGGGGAGAGCTTGGAGAGACATGACAGGTGCCCATTTACATAGCAACGATCAACTGCTTTGAGATATGTAAGGTCGCTGACCCCCATCAAGTTCCTTTCCGTAGTTCGCTAGGGCGGAAATGACTATAAATCTGGGGTTAAAATTAAGGTTAATGTGATACGTGCCAGTTGAGATCTGCGGAGCACGAAAGACGTAGTGGTAATTCAGAAAGAAAAAGGGAAATGGATTCCGATGAATTTGCCTAAGTAAGTGAGAGTTGAGAAGGGTTCAAAGATCGTAGAGAATACAAGTGAGAGTATAAGGAGCGATTTAGTTAGAAGAGGGATCTAGTAAGCGCATCATTTTTTTCGGACTACGGGTTGGAAGCGGATCATAATGCGCGCTTCAACACTGGAGGGAAAGTGCTAGTATTGATGCAATAGAGAATATAGTTGAAACGAGAGGAGGGGTAGCACGGAAGCACACTTCATCAAACTCGAGCGGAATGCATCGGGCCACTCTGGCTTCTAACAGTCATAGAGTTTGAGGAGCTCATGCAACCGAACGTCAAAGGAAATGAGCAGGTAAATGGCTAGGTTACACATGAGAGGAGAATGGAGAAGGATGAGGAAATATCCAGATAATCGTCCAGGATGAATTTAGAGGATATAGGAAGCCAAAAGAGATGATTGGCCTTGTTTCTCAGTTTGGAGTCTGTAGAAGGAATAAGAGAGAGAAGGATGATTCCGAGGAAGTTGTTAGAATTTTTTGGGGACAGAGCAGGCTGAGAGATTCTGTCAAGTAGGAGAGCCTCGGGGATCAGCGCTGTTTTGTTAACTGTGAAAGTCACGTTTTGCTAGTCAGTCAAAGAGTATCTCGCAACGAATTTTTCTAAGTCATGAAATGAAAATTGGCAGAAGAGATAGGAAGAACGAGAATTTTACTACCCGATAGAGCATTGTCTCTAGCCTGATATATGAGGCGAAAGAGTATCAGAATGTCCTTCGTTTTTTTGGCGAGATAGAAGAATTTAGTCAAGAGGAATGAACCTGCTCATGTGCCCATTTTACAATTAGCAGTTCGCACTTTAATGGTCATCGAATCTATGAATCTGATAGCGTTTTAAGGACCGCCATTATTACAAAGCAGCTAAACTTCAATTATTAGTTTAGCTTTTAGAGCAACGCATATACCCAATTTCCAGATCAAAAGTGCCTAGACAAAACGATAGGGCAGGATGGAGGATGTGTTGGAGGAATTAGTATTCAATTGTTATATTTACAGTGAATATAAGTGTTGTCGGTCAATGAATTTATCGATTTAGGAACGCGGAAAGGTTGGCTGTATTATAGGTAGAGTAGGTATAAGTGGTGAATTACATTAAGGTCAACTTCGGTGTTTCAATCGAATAACGGTTGGTTGACCGATCAGGGAATATGTGTCCGTTAGTATTTTTATCAGTTGCTCCCAGATGTTGAGATAGTATAAAATAATTGGCTTCCTCCCAACTAAATTCAGTACGAGAGGAATCCAAAAATTCAGTTTTGTGTACATTGGTACTAATTTCCTTATTGCCGTAATAGAGAACTTAGTATTTTTGGTATGGTAAGAGTGATGTGGTAGAGTGGGTGGTTCGTATGGTAGGGTGTGTGGTGGCTCGGGTGAGATGTGTATTGGTTAGTAGATGTAGTGATGTTATAGGTGAGAGAAGTGATGGTGATAGTGTAATCTGTTTTTCGTGGTTTGATGGGTTCAGAACTGAAGTGTTATAGTGGCAGTTATATGGGTCAGAATATGTGTAGTGTGGGATGATGGAGGTGGATGTCTGATTATTAGGGTTTGGTATAGCGAGTGCTACGAGAAATCGAAGGTTAGGTAGATTCGAGGATTTCTCTGGGACGGTGTAGTAGGACATGTGTTTTTATTAGTTTTACATATGTCACATACTTGCGATTCGCTTCAAACGGAATTATAAAGATAAGTTGATAGTTTGTGGATATATGATAAAAGCGAGTTGGAGATGGAATGAAGTTGTCTGTAGCCATCTGGGGTTGCAGAAAAGCGATAAATTAGGATTTTGCGAGTTGGAGACGGTAGTATTCATGTGATTGCAGAGTGTAGGATGTGCAAGCCATTTGTATTGTTGGTGGGTGTGATAATGTTAAACAGCGAAAGCACGCTGTGAAATCTATGCTCATCCATAGGGTGTGGTTGGTGGTGTTTTGTTGTGTTCATGTGTGTGTGAGCTCGTGTGTGTGTTTATTCCGGTGTTGTGGTTGGTGGGGTTTAAGGCGGCTCGCGATTTCGGTTATGGGTGTGGTCAGCCGTGGTATCGGTCGTGTAGTGGTTTGTCGGGTGTCCGTTCGTTCTCGAATCGCGGGCACTTACGCTCGAGCGCTTGGCTTTCTCGATGAGGCTATAGGGCGAGAGTATGATAGTGGTTGATGTATGAGAAAAGATGCATGGAGGATTATGCAGTTGATATTGGACAATGTATTGTATAAGCTAGTTAGGTATTAATGATTTGAGATAAGGAGTGTGTATTCGCGTGACAGCCTAACGTGAGGGTGAAGGAGTTAGTTCGTTGTGTATATGGAATTATCTGAAGTTTGTATTTATAATGTTTGTGATATTAGTAGTAGGTTTATGATAGATACTGTATAAGAAAATGGTTCATTTTAAGAGTCAGAGATGATGTTTGGATGTGTTGGTGAGACTTTAGTCGACTCAGCTGCGCTCGTCAACGTTTTTGTGTGGGGGTGGTAATTGCGTAATTGAGAAGTTAATGATAGAAGTGTGTAGATTGTCATCTAAGAAGAAGTAGATAAATCTGTATAATTTTATTGAAATAATGGCTGGGGTCCAAATATGGTTAATTTACGGCTAAAATGCAAAAGCGGCACTAAAACTAAATCTCTGATATGTGAAATGAACGGAAAAATAACCTTTAAAGCAGAAGAAAGATTAAAGTCTATTGATTTTATTCAGCATATATTTTGAGTCATCAAGTGATATGTGTTTTTAAATTAAAATATTCATTAATTCTTTGTTTTAAATTTTATTTTTATTTCTGACTAAATGTTACACCTGGCATTTTTCCCACCGTTTCCATTACTTGGATCTCATAATTGATTAAAATCGTTATATCTGCGTTATTATAATTACGGCGACAATGATCTTTTTACAGCCGAAGTTTTCTTTAAGAATTGTAAAAATGATCTTATTCACATTTCTAGATATTTTGACATTGGCCCTCTAAATATTTCGACATTTGCCCTTTTACAATTTAGTCTCAGATATATTGTTGACCATGAATGGCTGTTCAAATTCAACAATATAAGCTTTAGACTTAGGTAAGATGATGCCTGTTAGGACAAAGTTATGCAACTAAGTTTAATTCAAACAGTATTAATAATACTATAATATATAATTAATAATATCAATAATATAAGTTAAATAATAATAATAATGAATAATAATAATAATAATAATAATAGATTAATAATAAAATAATAATAATAATAATATAAATATTATGCATAGATAGATAGATAGATAGATAGATAGATAGATAGATAGATAGATAGATAGATAGATAGATAGATAGATAGATAGAATGTATCATAGGTAATAAGATTTTCTTATCTAGACTGTATATAAAAATACCAAACATACATTGTTAATAAGGCTATTGTAAATATTCATGTAAAATCATTAAATTAATAGCAGAAATTCAATCACCTTGAAAAATTCCTTTTAGAAAAAATTCTAAGAGACAACCGAATATATTCTCCCAAGACCTTCAATATTGTAACAAGAAGTAATTTTTAGATGGTTTTTATATTTCGTCACATATGGAACCTTTCTCGCTTCTAATGGCAGAATTCCAAACTGAAAATCCAGTATACAAAAAGATTAGTCTCGTAGCATTAAGCCTAGGATAAGAAACCTGAAAATCGTTAGGATTCTTCACAGAGTTACGAAGGAAATATTATCCTATAAGAGAGGCTCTATTACTTTGAAAAAACAGCCGACAGCTTGTCTTTTGATAAATGAATTGTCAAGTAAACTCTTAATTTATATAAGTTTAGTTCTGATCTATTTTACCGCTATATTCTTGTAACTATCTTTCGAGAATTAAATATATATAATTAATTATAATATATAAAGTATATTATATATATCTTATATAAAATCTTTTATATATACCTATATTATTATTATTTCATATACTTATACTAGTATATTATTATACTAATTACTTGCTATGACCGTATATATATGTATACCTATATATGTATATATATAGTGATATATATATAATACCTAGAGATTAGCTTATTTCTACAACTTTACTATATATTATATATAATATCTATATAAGTACTATAGTTATACTATATATATATATATATATACTGATATATACTATATAGTATTAAAACCTTTTGTACTTAGTATACCTATATCGCTGCTGAACTGAATGAGTCGAAGGAGATTTTTATTTCTCCCATCGCGGGGTTCGAAATTGGGAACCTCTGCTGTCGCAGAAGTTAACAATAAACGATGCTCTAACTACTAGACAATTTTACGTCAGGAAAAAAGAGAAGACACTTCAAGAATACGCTTTTTTAAAGTTCGGGTTTCTTCATTCCCTTAATTTTGCGTATCACCTACTCGCCCAAACAATAATTTATTATTGTTAAAGATTAAATGAATCAAATGGAATTTTTTACTTTCATCAGCAGGATTCGAACACTGGACTCCGCGATCGCTTCGAGTCAGCAACAGGTGACAGGGTGCGCTTATCACATAGGCTATCCACGTTCCAAATAGAACGCTTCAGCGTAGCTTTTACGGGCTCTCCCCCGGTTTTCTAACATATAAGTGAGGTTAACGATAACTATAGTTATTATATATGTATATAATTATATACCAGAAATTCACTAATTAATAATAGTTAATAGTATAGATATATATATTATATTATACTATAATATATATAATAATTAATATATATATTTATATATATATATAATATATATCGGTCCTCTACAATTATATTACTATATAATAATAAAAATTATCTGCCGATATATATTAGAGGGCAGAATTATTTACTAAATATTTTTCCAAAGAAGGTGCTTTATTTGTTAAAATTTTAAAATGATCCAAGTATACTATACGTAATATCTTATATAGCTACATGATATATATATATTTATATAATATTATATATATATGATTAGTATTGGTTCCTAAAATTCATTTTTATATGATTTTAGAACTGTTGTAATATTATATTATATACTATTATATATTACTATCTATAGTATCCTATATGAATATATATATTAGTATATTATATATATTACTATATTATAAATATATTAATATATATATAGATATATAATATCATATATATACCAATATTATATGTAATATATTATATATATATAAGTATATACTAGTATACCTATACCCTATTATACTACTATAATATAATGTTATTTAATATTATAATCATATATTTACTATGACTCTTTTCTATACCACCTGAATTGAAAATAGTTTCTAGTTGACACTATATTTATGCACATCTATGTTATTATTAATTATATATATATTACTATAGCTATATTACTATCCACCAATGTTCTATCCATTTATTTAGAATCACACTTCACCCTTAATGAATTAATCTATTATATTTAAATGCAACATTATAAATCAATAATTAATTGCCAAGTAAGGTAAAGCCCCTGATCACAAAGTTTATTTTGTATTTTATATTTATGTAATTTACCTTAAAGAAATGAGCTTCAAACACTACATCACATACAATTTCCGACGTTTGGATAGATGATTAAATTTCTGAACATATTAAAAAAAAAATAATTCGGTCTTTATCATGTTAAAATACTTTTAATTAAACATGAAAATATTGAAAATGTTTCGAATAATTATATACATATATTAATAATAATAAATAAATAATTAATAGATAATGAATATAATAATAATACTTATTATAACTAATGAATAAATAATAATTTAATTATAATCAATAATAATAATATTATATACATAATAAATAAATAATAGATATATACGTTAAATAATAATTAATCATTAATAATACATGAATATATAAGTATGAAATTAATAAATAACTAATAATAAATACAATATTAATAATATAATAATAATAAGTTAATAACATTATAATATAATTATAATATAATAATAATAATAATAATAAATGAATAATAATAATTAATATAATCAAATAATAATAATTATATTGCGAATAATTAATATAATAATAAATTAATTGCTTCGTAATTTCTTATGTCTAGTGATCTGATAATTGTTTTTTAATATTTCAAATTATTTAAAGAGTAAGGCAAAATGCAAAAGGCACATGGAGTAAATTGTTTGTAATTGGTAATCCACAATTAATTCGGCTTCTGCTCCACCCCCAAAAAAAAAAAAAAGAAAAAAGATAATGTAAAAAAGGAAAGACATTTTGCCTTGTGAAAAACACTTTTCTAACCCTTATTCTCCCAATATTATTTATTATTGTTTCATTTTGCTGATATTAGAGTTAATTAGGAGAGGTTTTTTAAGCTTCTGAAAAATAATGGTTTGAGAAGATTCTAAATTTTTGGAGTATTGAATAATATTAGTTACTAGGTTCTATTAATTTGACTTTAATACTTTCATTACAATTGACTTATAACCGACCTGATAGTCTTTGATCCACAGATCTCTCATGAAAATTAGGTGTTGGGGATAAATATTTTTAATGCGCGTTATCATTAATGGGTTCTATGAATACTTTATAATATATATCAGCCATATATAATATATTATAAATTATATACTATTTATATATTATTATTTATATATAGTTATATATAGATTATGTTATATGACATATACGTTATATAGTATAATTATGATATAGTTCACCGCATATATATATACACTATAGCTATATATAATATATATATATACTATATAAATATATATATATATTCATATAAATATATATTAGTTACCGTATAAGTTAATTTTCTAAGGTATTTAAATATTATTAACGAATTATTTGATTTAATAACATTAATTTTAAAGAATTATTAAAATGTTAACAATATATTAAACTATTTCTTTTTTTCAAATTTTAAGATATTTATTCAAAGTGCTCGTAATATTTGTATCTAATCTTGATAGGTCCAAAAAACGCAGTAGGCGTTTCATGTGGTTTCTTATATTTTGTTTCGCATTTGCGACTAATTAATCTTTCTATAATTGCAAAAAGTTCGTTGTTGAGTAAACTTATTTTCAGTTTTCACATTAGTTAGTTGGGAAAGTATACTAATATAATAGGATAACATTCAATTTTTTTTTTATTATATGTAAAATAACATAAATAAATCATTAAATTAGAAGAAATTTCATAAATATATGGCATACGCATTTTACGAATATTTTACATTGAAACATTTGTAATTAAGTCCAGAACTAACTATATGACAATAACGTGCATTACTGCACATTTATTGATTCAAATTTGAAGATTTAAATTTATTGATTAAAATTTAATTGAGATGTATTTAGTTTGTCAGACACGTTTCTTGAAAAATAACTATAATTATATTTCTATATACGTAAACTAAATAGAAATTTATGTTTATATATATATATATATAACCTCCTCACAAAACAAAATATATATATATATATATATATATATATATATATATATATATATATATATATATATATATATATATATATATATATATATATATATATATACAAAGGTGGGCATAACGCGTTAAAGCGTTAATCCGTTAATTAACTCGTTAATTTTTTCGTTAACTTTTAACGCTTTCGTTAATTTCGAAAAGAAGTAACGGACTATTAACGAGTTAAAATTTTCCCCAACATCCGTTAACCGTTACCTTAATTTACGAGTTTATAAAATGTTTTCTTATCAGATTTTAAATTGTATTAGATTCGATTTCGATAACAAACTTTTTTCCAAAATTTCCTAAACGCTCCTCTCAATGGCTCAAAATGTGTTTATTCTTACACGGTTTTTATCCCGTTTAGAAATGTTTGACATGTTTTTCTTTTGCTGTATTCTCATTTCTTATTGGTTCGCTGAAGAAAAAAGAGATAGTGACTGTTGCTCGTTCAATGAGTCATTAACTTCTTTCGTTAGTTACTTGAACTTGCTTCTTTTGCGACTAGTGAAAAATATAAGAACTAGGCCTCATAAGCGTTGTAATTTATAAAAAATATACATATTTGTATTAAAATTCTAAGTTGACATATCCTATTATTTTTACAATAATATACTACTCGGGTGTCCGTAAAAGAATGTCCCAGTTTCAATGCTTTATTATAACAGCGTAATATACAATATCAACAGCATATCATACATCAAAGGGAAGGTCATTGAACAGAGTTTTTCCTACATATGTTCAATATGTGCCCCCTTCGTTATAGGGGACACATCCAGCCGATAATCCAATTCCTCCCAAACATTGGTTAACAGATCCTGCGTAATGGACGCAACGGCGTGTTCAATTCTGTGTTTCAACTCTGGCATATCATTGGGCAGCCCCATAAAAAGAAATCGCATGGCGTTACGTCCGGCGACCGGGGGGCCAGATATATAGAGCTCTGTCGTCTGGACCATTACGACCAATCCAACGATCTGGGAGTACGTCGTTCAACCACGCTCGCACTATGTGACTCCAATGTGGAGGGGCTCCATCTTGCTGCCATTTAAAGTTTACCGCTTCATCCTCTAATAATTGTGGAAAGAGCCATTGTTGTAACATATCGAGATAGGCGACCCCTGTTACGGTTGCTTCTGCGAAAAAGAAAGGTCCGTAGACCTGGCGTCGGGATATGGCGCTGAAAAAGTTAACCTTTGGGGAATCACGTTCGTGTTCAACAAGTTCATGCGGATTTTCAGACCCCAGATACGAACATTATGGGCATTCACCTTACCCCTGAGATGAAAGGTGGACTCATCGCTAAACACTACACGATCTAGGTCATCGTCTCGTACTAACACTGCACAGGCAAAGGTAAACCGTAGAGCATAGTCGTCGGGCTTTAAAGCATGTACAAACTGCAACCAGTATGCACGCATGTGTAAACGTTTCCTTAACACCTTCCACACCGTCGTTTTTGCCACCTGCAGTTCGTGACTTGCTCTCCGAACGGATTTCTTAGGATTATGAAGGAACGAGGCCCTGATATGGTCCACATCCTGTACAGTCACTTTGAGCCGCCCTGTACTTTTGCCTTTACAAAAACATCCATTAGTTGCAAATTGCCTATACCATCGGCGAATGTTTTCACATGGAGGATCACATTGAACCGTAAACGATACACACACGTTGAATCGTAACCATTTTACACTCTAGCAAATTCAGAACACAGAAAGCTGGCGCTCAGACCTGCCATTGTCAGTATAAAATGCCACGCACTGTAGAGAAGACTTCACATCTGAACGCGCGCGGCATGCGCGTATGTCGACCTATCAGGAACTCGTTCTGGCGCAAGTGTATATGAAACCAAATTTATGTTTTTTGATTTTGCACTTTTGCTAACGAAATTTAGGAAATGCTAAAATTGCGTTCCATTTTCTCAAATTTAGCACAAATTTAGGAAAATGCTAACCAAACGTTAGGAATTTCCTAAATTCTGTAAGGTTGCTATTTCCCGTGCTTACCGAATTTAAGGAAAATGCTGCAGTACAACAAATGTGTAAACAAACAAGATATGTAGAGTCGTCGATTTACGAATGTTTCATTCCCATAAATTAGCTTTAATCGACTTCTTCCAAATCGATAACCCATCACAATAGTTGATCAATTATTGTAATAAAACCATTTGTTATTTTTTTTTCATTTTTTGTTTATTCCAAACCACGTGCCCATCAGTTGATCAAAAATATTTGCTAACACCGTTCGATTTGCGCCTGAAATTAAAGTAAAACTGGTTAGCATTTGTTATCGAGCATTAGCACAAATGCAAAATGGAAAACGGCTTTTCTCTTCACTTTGATGTATGATATGCTGTGGATATTGCGTATATTATGATGTTATAAAACATTGAAACTAAACATTCTTTACGACACCCGGTATTGAGTATTAATTAAGGTATTTACGCTTTGAAAGTATCTTTGGCAAGCGGCAAAAGTATCTGTTAGGTCAAAGCCTAAATATAATTTGTCTGATAGGCTTAATATCATTATTTATATTGTTAGATATTATACAAAGATAATTAACAATAATTATTACTATTCCTACATATTTTGAAGGCGGTTAGCGTTAACGATTAACGTTAACTCGTAGCATTCTTCCGATAAACGCTGAATGATTATCGTTGAATTTTTTTGTTAACGACGAAAATAACATGTTACTTTCGATAATGTGCCCAATTTTGTATATATATAAGCAGAGAGAGCAGGATATATATGGTATATATATATATATATATATATATATATATATATATATATATATATATATATATATATATATATATATATATATATATATATATATATATATATATATATAGCAGGGGCAATTAACGCGTTAAAGCGTTAATCGTTAATTACCTATTTTTCGTTAACTTTTAACGCTTTCGTTAATTTCGA
>JABUQX010050320.1:20000-36524 GCA_015478945.1 Trachelipus rathkii
AAAAATATTTTCAAACGTTTATTTAATTAAGAACATAAGACAGTTTGATACTCCTGGTAATGCATTTCTAGGAAAATGTTATAAAAAAAAAAAAAAAAAATATTGTTAATAATTATAGTGATATGATTAGAGAGCTATTTAGAGACCTCTTATTGGTTACTCGTTAAAATAAATAGACTTTCTATTAAATTTTTGCTTTTTTTTTTAACTAAAGAATACCCTAAGGGTATCACCGCACCGGATGGTAGGAGTTTGGGGTTCGTCGGCCTTCCGGGAACATGGGATTAATTCTCCTCCGAGGGTCTCTGAACCCTGCTCTTTGTATTTAGTGTCGGGTTCCTCCGCCCCTTCTCTACGGGGTATGGAAACGTCCCCCCTGTGTTCCCTGTCGGCTCGAGCCCCTACATTGCCGTGTAATACCTTTATAATAATGTATATATATACTATGTCCCAGCACCCCCAAAATAGCCAATTTTTATGTTTAATTGTTTTTTTACATTTTCCTAACTAAATTTTACAAGGGTTCCAAAATGTATTTCTTTTCCCTGTAGCTTGTAGTTTTCGAGATATGTTTTTTTTTTTTTTTTTTTTTTAACAGTTTCCTCGGTAAAATTTTGCCAGGATTCCAGCAGTTAAATGTATTCTTTCCTGTGCTATTGTAGTTTTTGAGATATATATATATATATATATATATATATATATAGTATATATTATTATATATATATATATATATATATAGTATATAGTATATATATATATATATATATATATATATATATATATATATATATATATATATATATATATATATATATATATATATAGAGAGAGAGAGAGAGAGAGAGAGAGAGAGAGGGAGTTATTTTATGACTTTCGCTGTTTCGCAAAGAGGCTTTTTGGAAAACTCCTCAAAATAGACAAAACAAGAATAAGGTTTCTTTTACGTTGCCATGACAACCAGTGTTTTTAAAGCATTATAATTAAGCTCTCTAGTAGGCACAAATCGAAATTCCTCCAGTCAATGATTCATATGAAAAATAATGTTTCGGAAGAAAATAAATGATTTTAATGTAAAATTAGCGTCCTTGTATAACATTTTAAACATTATTTTAATAGTAATAAATAGTAATTTGAATTTTTTTATTACATTAGTTGCTTTTATTTTTTACTTTTTATTTATATTAGGCCCCCCCTCCTGTGCTTCCTCCGTAAAGCCGCGCCTGATATATATATATATATATATATATATATATATATATATATATATATATATATATATATATATATATATATATATATATATATATATATATATATATATATATATATATATATATATATATATATATATACAGTACTGGCCAATTTTTATGGATTTTTTAAAAATTTGCTATTTTTGAATAAAAATGTAATGAAATTTAATTTTTTCAACTTTTGACCTTATGCTACACCAGAATAATATAAATATTTTACTATTTATTTACCAAACTTCAAAGTATTGTGTGGCAGTATCTGGCAACAATGACAGATTTGGTGAATTATTCAGTGTTTATTATATTTTCACGTTCAGTTGCTGTCCTGCTTTCACGGGAGTTGTGTGTGTTAGCGATGTTTTACACCTTTTATTATTTGTTATAATTAGTGTATACTAGTGTTTTTTTTATATTATTTTAATAATAATACCATTATTTTCAGATATTTTGGTAGTTTATAAAAGTGATCAAATATGGGTAAAGTTAGTGATTTGAGTCCACGGAAAGTCGGACAGATTAATGTGTTATTGCAAGTGAGCAACTTAAAACAGAAAGAAATAGCAGCAAAACTTGGGGTTTCAACTCAAACAGTTAGTAATATTAAGAAGAAATTGAAATACGGTCACAGTTTGAGCTCAAATAGGGTTGGCAAATGTGGAAAGAAAAGAAAAACAACACCCAGGGAGGACAGAAAAATAGTTCAAATGGCTCTGAAAAATAGAAGACTATCATGTAGGAAGCTTTCCAATGTTCTATCAGCAGAGGGGATTATTATTTCTAGAAGAACCGCCAATAGGAGGCTATTAGATGCTGGATTAAAAGCCTATCGTCTAAGAAAGAAGCCTAGACTAACTTTAGAAATGAAACGGGCACGTAATGCCTGGGCTCAGACTCATATTCATTGGACTTCTGAGCAATGGGAGCAGGTAAGAGTTGATCAGATAGCTATTATTTCTTTTATCACTCATAAAGAGCATTTGTTATTAGTAAAATCGCAATGACACTTGAAAATATCATTATTATTGAATTATCAACCATCTATGGTTTAAAGTCATGAATTTCTGTACTTGTTTGACTACTTGCATCATCTTCTATGCTTTTCCTACTGTTCATATTGTGTTTTATATTGCTCCAGATTGTATTCTCTGATGAATCCACCATTGCTGTGCTTGATGATCGTGTGCAGAGCGTGAGAAGGCGATCAGGTGAGGAATTTAAACCTGAATGCCTGAAAAAAAAAGATTTCCACAGAAAATCATGGTGTGGGGTGCCATTTCTGTTCATGGCCCAAGTCGATTGATGATTGTTGAAGGCACCATGGACCAGCATAAGTATATAAATGTATTACAAACTCGTTTACTACCTCAAACAAGGGATTGGTTTGGCGATAGACCTTGGATTTTTCAACAGGACTCCGCCCCTGTCATTCAGCAAAGTCAGTAAAGAGATGGTTCGCACAGAATGGCGTAGAGGTACTTCCATGGCCTGGAAATTCACCTGACATGAACCCTATTGAGAGTTTGTGGTCCGTGTTGAAAGATGAAATACACGATGTTCCAATTACGACCAAAGTAAAACTCATAGAACGTCTTATTCAGGTTTGGTTTCATTCCGAAAAAATCCGAAATTTGTGCAGAACTTTAATTACTGGCATACCCAGTCGAGTTAAAGCCAGGTGCCAAAGGTGCCCAAACCAAGTACTAAAATATTTATATTGTCCTGATGTATTAAAAAAAATTCAAAAAAATTGAAATAAATTAAATTTCATAACCTTTTTATTCAAAAAAAGCAAATTTTAAAAAATCCATAATAAATTGGCCAGTACTGTATATATATATATATATATATATATATATATATATATATATATATATATATATATTTATTTATTTATATATATATATATAGTTAGTAGCATAGTATATATAGATATATATATATATATATATATATATATATATATATATATATATATATATATATATATATATATATATATATATATATATATATATATATATATATATATGACTGTCGGAGTTGGAGGAATTGAAAGCAGCTGGGAAGGTAGAAATGAGAAGAGCAAGAGAAGGTTTGGAACGAGGTTGAAGAGGATTGAAAACTCTAGGAGAGCTATTACAGAAATCCCAAATAGTTTTTACTCCTTACCTCTATGGAAGGGATAATGTATATGGAATCGTCGATTAAAGTCAGATTATTGTTTAGAAGAGGAGAAGAAATTTTATGAAGTTGAAGAATAAATTTAAATTTTTTTTTATATTGAAACAAGTATTTTGAAATTTAAATCTAAATTATTAACTGTCAAAATTAATATTTAAAAGCAAGAAGATCAACAAAATTTTCTATCCTAGTCTTTCAAATAATTTTTAATAAGATGTGATTTTCACTAAAATATTCTGTGAAAGAAGAAAAATTTGGAAATATTTCTTTTGAATAAATTATGAACACGATTTGGGATTTTACCAATTGTTGAAACTACTTCTAGGTGACATCTGGTGGATAAAGGTTGAAATATTTCGGCGCAGTCAAAGGAAGAGGAAGATTTTATTTGTATGGTTCAAGGGTCTGGTAACCTTATTTTACCAGTTTATCTCTCTTCCCATGTACGGTTGTAAAGGTATAAATAATAATAATAATAATAATAATAATAATAATAATAATAATAATAATAATAATAATAATAATAATAATAATAATAATAATAATAATAATAATAATAATAATAATAATAATAATAATAATAATAATAATAATAATAATAATAATAATAATAATAATAATAATAATAATAATAATAGTAATAATAATAATTCTAATAATAATAATAATAATAATAATAATAATAATAATAATAATAATAATAATAATAATAATAATAATAATAATAATAATAATAATAATAATAATAATAATGCGAAAACGTAAGAAAAGAAAATTAAATATAATTTTTATAGCACCCTAAGGGGTTGGGGAGTTTGTGGGGGCAAATAAATAGAAAAGAAAAATGTATCAGAAGCAAATAAAAAAAATAGCTCTTAAAGTTTACGTTTTAATCCAAAGAAAACGGAATATTTTTAAGGTAAACTATTTAAGATACAATAAAAAAGAAAAACTTCATCGCTCTAATGCTATAAAATTTTTCTTTTCGTCAACGTTCTTTTTTTAAATGTTACCAATGGTGGAGCAACATACAATTTACATGCGCGTGGATTATAACTTTTAGTTCAGTTTCTTTTTCCACTTTCGAAGTATTTTTTTACTTCATCTTTTTTTCTTCTTTTTGTTTCTTTTTTTTTTTTTTTGTTAATTTTGTTATGTTTCTTATTTGCAATTAAGACAATTCGGAGAAAGAAAATTTGGAAAGTTTCATCTTGGCTGCCATGTTTTATTTTAATTTTTTTCCTATCTCTTTAGAAGGTTATAATTAGGACGACCTAATGTATTTACTTAATTTAAAAGTTATTTACTTATTTCAAAAACACCTATGTAATTCAAGCAAAGGCGCTCTCAGCACACAAACTCACACAAACACACACACACACACACACACACACACACACACACACACACACACACACACACACACACACACACACACACACACACACACACACTCCTTTACACATATAGCGTATAATTTATTAAAACATTTTATTTTTATTTTATTATTATACTTAGTGTTATTTACTTCATGCCTATTGTTATTATTATTTATATAGATATATATAGAGTATATATATATATATATATATATATATATATAGTATGGCAAATTTGTAGAAACTGTACTGTGACTAGTGAGGATATAGTCAACCACCTCACAAGTATAGCGTAAAAACCAGAACCTCCTAAGTTTCCTGACCACAAACTGGTATAATAATGAAAATTAATTTAGGTTGTTAGGTTAGGTTAGAGGTTAGGTAGGGTTAGGTTAGGTTAGGTTGTCACAGTAATAGTTTCTACAAATTTGCCTATATATATATATATAGAATATATATAGTGAGTTATATATATATATATATATATATATATATATATATATATATATATATATATATATATATATACACAAAAAACTAAAGAAAGCACCCGCATGATATCTCTAAAACTAAGATAGGTACAAGAAAACTAATAACATAAATGGAATCAGCGTATAAAATTTGTATGGAAAATGAAATAAAAATTATTTTTTTAATATCTTCAAAACTAAGATAGGTACAAGAAAACTAATAACATATATGGAATCAGCGTATAAAATTTGTATGAAAAAAAAAGATTTTTTTTATATGCTGATAATATATTTGGAATCAGCGAATGAAATTTTTTTATATTTTTTTAGGTGCTCAAGCCGACGGTGGGACAGAGGGGGAGTAGTCCGTCGTCCTCCTCCAGGGGAGGCCGAGAGACCCTGACTTTTTCCATCTTTGCGGTTTACCCTAAGGTATTCTTTTAGTTAAAAAAATTCCTTTTTTCATACAAATTTCATACGCTGATTCCATATATGTTATTAGTTTTCTTGTACCTATCGTAGTTTTGGAGATTAAAAAAAAAAAAAAAAATCCATACATATTTCTTACGCTGATTCCATATATGTTGTTAGTTTTCTTGTACCTGGTATCATGAGGGTACTCTCTTAGATTTCACCCATATATATATATATATATATATATATATATATATATATATATATATATATATATATATATATATATATATATATATATATATATATATATATATATATATATATATATATATATATATATATATATATATATAGGAAAATTGTTGAATGAGATCTGTGTTTGTTCATACATTTGTTTAGCCAATCCGGCTTTGTTGAGCAAATGTATAAACGAACACGCGACTTGATATATATATATATATATATATATATATATATATATATATATATATATATATATATATATATATATATATATATATATATATATATATATATATATATATATATATATATATATATATATATATATATATATATATATATATATATATAAATATATATATATATATATATATATATATATATATATATATATATATATATATATATAGTAGCAGTATATATATATATATATATATATATATATATATATATATATATATATATATATATATATATATATATATATATCTAACTAGATCTTTTTAAATATAATAAAAAAGAAAAAAAAGAGATATATTTTCATTATCATTATTTTATCTTTTCAGATAAAATTTTATTTTTCTTTCTTTGATTTTTTTCATCACGTAGGCTTCAAAATCTTTTATCACATAGCCAAAGTCCTTTTTGTATAAAATTTAATTTTGTACTTCTGATTAATATATTTATTCATAAACTCCACTATCATCTGAAAATAACGTCCCAATCATCCCCCCCCCTCCCCCCCTTTTTTTTTCCTTTTTTTAACCTCGTTTCCTCATTTTGTGAATTTCCGGTGAGTTTGAAATTTGTTTGAATTTTATAAAACTATTTTTACACGCAAACATAACTTCTACATTTCCATCGTAATAATTATTGCCGTTGAAATTTTTGAAAGTTCGTCTGAATTTAAATTTTTTAAAGATTTATTTTCCTTATTTACATTTTAATGAAACTGGGAGTTTTGGACTCAATTTAACCAAATTTTTGATAATTTTTTTCTTGTGTTTTCCCCCAGCAGTTTTTTCATAAACTCCCTCCCAAACTCCAAAGAAAATATAAATTATTTTCGCTTCAGATTCGTGTTCGATTTTCTTTTTATTTATATTTTCTTTCACTTGTGATCCTTACCTAGTTCCATCTTTTCAATGTAAAGTTTTTGGTGAAATATTTCCTGGCCTTTTTAAGTTTTTATAAAATAGTCATGAGAGCCACATTAATAATAATAATAATAAAGAAAAAAAAAGTAATAATAATAATAATAATGATGGTAGTGCTACTAAATAAAGAATGATAAGAACGACAAAAATAATAATAATAATAATAATAATAATAATAATAATAATAATAATAATAATAATAATAATAATAATAATAATAATAATAATAATAATAATAATGATGAATTTTCGCACTAAGTTCCGGACTTTGTTTTTTTATTAAATTTTTGCACTTTTTTTTCTTCCACTTCACCTTTAAAGAATATTACGCTAAGTTCCTCCCGTTTTTATTTTATTTTTGTCATTTTTTTAAGCTCTCCACCCTCGGGATTAGAACATACCCCTCGCTATTGGAATCAAATTTTAAACATATAATATAACATACACTCCCATCTACACTACACTTCAACCACCAGAACATTCTCAACTTACAATTTATTTTGAAAAATAAAAATAATTTTTAAAGTTTCTTGGCTCCATTTTTTTATTATTTGTTGTTACTAAACTCATTTTTAATTTTTCATAGGACCAAGAATAGTTTTTGACAATATGTAAAATTTTCTAATTCTGTATTAAAATTTGGGTTTTAATAGTCAAATTTTGTGAATCTGTTTTTTTTTTTTACTCTTTTAATTTCTGTTGAAGTTGTGCCAAAAATTTTAAGAAAAAAACTAGTTAAAAGATTATTAACAAAAATCAGCTTATAGGATGAAATAAGTTTTAAATTTTTGTATGCTCCTTTTCGTTATGATTTTATTAATTTTTTTTATGTCTTTTTAGGCACCTTGCATTTACTCTAAAATTTTGGGACAAATACTCCTCATTGATTTTGTTAAATAAACATTCTGAAAATTTGTTGGACGTTTCCGTAAAACCTACAAGAGCCTGAACGTAATTTGCCCACAAGAAAATATTTTGGGGCAAAGTGGAGACCTTGCAAGTGGCGTCTTTGTTGAAGCTGAAGTCTCAAAGCAGAAGAGTATATCGCTGTGTGAAAGCGACTCAAATTGGTGGAATAGGAAACACGGAGCACTCTCTCCAACGCAGGTGCCAGATTTCACTACACTGAGGATTTTTTTTAACTCTTTAATTTTTAGAGTCAGAAAATTTGAGATATATATATATTTTCTTTCATTTCACCCTTGAAATATTTAGCCCATTGATTTCAAATTTCAATTTCATAAGCTCTCTAACAAACCATTATTTTGGGCTATTGTTTTTGCTTAATCCTCATTCTCCCCGCTAATCACTAGTATGGCAGGTGATGATGCAACCACCCCCACCTCTCAGGCCCAGCCTATTGCAACCATCACGCAGGTTACGAAGCCCGAGCTGCTTCTTGAAGGGCGTATAGATGGCAAGTGGGTAGGTCCTAGTTTGCTTCATTGGGACGCGAATCCGTGAGAATATTGCCCTGAAAAATTGCATCTCTGAGCCATCAAAATTGGCTCAGGCGCAAAATCAGATCTCTAATAACCCGAAATCGGAGATTCGCAGGTTTTTGAATGCCTATCCAGAGCTTTTTAAGGTGACAACTTTAGATGACTTTTTAACCCGGTTGAAAGCTTGCATTTTCCCAGACAAGGCTCTTTCCCCCTATGATGCCATGCAACGTATACGAAACTTTCGCTGGTCTGAATCCGACTCCTTCAGCGCGGCTGTTCTCTCTCTCCAGCAGCTTTATTCAGATTTCTATACTACGCTTGCCAAACGTGACGCTTCCTACAAGCCTGATGACAAAATTATTACCGCCACAGCTTTCTGCCATTTATTCACATTCCTTCCCGAAAAACCCGAGATTTATAGAAGGGATTTCAAGAAATTCCACAACCCTGATTTAGATCTCCACAATCAAATAAATAACTTGTTAGAGAAGTCCGAAGGCCGCTTGCATGACCCTATCCGTAATGTGATGCCTCAGCCCAATATCCACTTCCAAAAAACGGCAACTATTCCCCAAAAATCGCATAATTTTGCGCAGAGCCCCCGCAATTTTCAGACACGTAATTTTAATACTCGTTCCAAACCGCAGGCTCCTCTTTATCAAAATCGTCAAATTCCTCAACCCCAGAGGCCTGCCGTGTGCTTTAACTGCGAGAGAGGTGGTCACTCGACCCCATATTGCCCTTTCAACCCATACTGCCGAAAATGTTCTTCAAATCACACTAGGGGTTCCACCGCTCAATGTAAAGATTCTCGATGGAGTCCTAATGATCCTAACACCCTGTTAAAGCATGTCCCAATCACCGACAAAATAAAGCAAGACATTATACAAAATAGATGGAAGGGCTCCGGAATTTTTAGACCATCTTACCTAGGAGTTAAACCTCAAACCAGAGCTGCAAATTTTCAAAGAACGCAACCGACTCGCAACAATTCCTGGAGACGAAATCACACTTCATATACTCAAATGGTAGAGCCCTCAAGTGTTTACGACTCCACTCCTGAAGACCAATATGAAGAAAACTACTATTATGACGAGGAAACTGATGGTCTTTTTGATGCACAGCAGCAGGATTTTTAAAAATTAGGAGGGCAGAACGCCAAGCAAAATCTTCCCTCCGGAATCATAATGTTAAAATTTCTTCAGATGTTATTAATGATAATATTACTTTTCACTCAAATGTTCACACTCTTTATACACAAGTCAATTCCGACAGCGAGGTAGATTTCCCAAATAACTCTCATTCTTGCCTTAGTAGTTTAAATGATAATCTTTTTCGCGCCCCTTTAACTATTTCTAGGTTAGGTTTTAATAACTCCGCAGCGTTTGATAATGGTGTAACACTTTTTAAGCCCAGAAAAAGAAAAGCAGACATGACAAAGTGTTTCAATATGCCTCTGGAAAACGAAAAATCCACTTCTATAGAACTTTCACAACTTCCAGAGATTGCACATTTTACAATCGAAAAAGCAAAAGCAGTAGACATGTCAAAGTGTATTAAGCTAACGGAAGATCATATTGCACATTCCCAATTGGGAGAGTGCAATATGAACCTTTCACTTACCAAAACTCTTTTATCTTCCCAAAGTTTTATTAAAAATTTCCAGATTAACGATGTGTATGGACCAGATTCGCAAGCCACAGATATTGCCGAGGTGGACAGAGTTGTGGCAGAGGCAAACTCCAAGAGCGAGGTGTATTTGAAGCAGTTGCAAGTTGATGTTGAAAGCTCAAGCACAGATGAAATTGGAGATGGTAACGATGGTGAAGTTTTCAATGGTGAAGTTGGATTTGAGGTTAAGTCACATATATCTTTAAATATGGAGTTTGCAGATGATGATCATTTGAAAGGTAGGAATATCAATTCTTTTTCTATATATAATATGCCACGCGATGTAACAGTAGTAGAAGATAAAGTGGAAATTGAGACAGGTATATTAGATGTTAGCAGTGATAGTATTAGTGGTAGTTCCACAAACACATTTGGAAAGCAGATGGCTCTCACGCCTATAGATCACTTGCCCAGTAATGGATTGAGCTTAGCATTCAGTGAACAGGTGAGAGCGGACACGGAGGTGAAAAGCAGCAAAAATGTGCGATTAGGTATGCCAAAGGGTCCTGAGGGACATAGCATAGCAATTAGTGAAGCACTTATGGATGTACAGCTTGGTATTGAAGGTGTAGGGAACACTTTCAATCTTTACAGACGGAAGAGAAGAGTTAGTAGTAATGACAAAATAAGTAGAAGAAATGCTTACGCAGCCACTGACACCATTAATAAACTATACTCTAGAATTAATAGTAATGAATGGTATGAAAAAACTATTCCAGATAATTTATATAAGAAAAATTTATTAGGAAATATTTCTCCAAACTCTTCGCATAATTTACTTCCTTCTACCCCTTATTTTAACAATCTTTTACCTTTGGAATCTCATATTAACTCTAACTCTTTTGTATATTTGATCACTAGTTTTACTATATCCCCCAAATTAACTTCCTTCTCTCATAATGATTTTGACTCTTTAAATACCCCTCATATTGAATCACAGGGCACTGACCAGATTTCTATAATTAATTTCTCTGATTCTTTTGTCACTTTTAATGAGGCTATTTTAACCACTCCCCATCCATCTTCTACTAATTTAGTTTTAGGCGATACTTTTATATCTCCCTCTCCTGAGTCACTTCCAGCTCCTAATTTTTCAACTTTTTCTACTCGCCCACTACCTAAGGCGGAATCACATCTTCCTCTGTATCCCATTGATTTAACCCCCTCCTCTGCTCCTCCCGCTCTTCAACGAGAGTTAACTTTTTCTTCATCTTTCACAAATGACACTAATTTGGCAGTAGATGTAGACGCAAATTCTCACTCATTGATTGGTCCCGCTTATTTTCTAAACACGCATATATCATTCAATGAATACACTTTACATAATAAACGTCTTCTCCTGGACAGCGGCAGCAACTCGAGCTTGGCCAGACGATCTCTTATATTAGAGTTAGAAAACAAATTTTGTATTAATATACCACTTACTAAAACACCGATCACTTTGAAATCCATCACTGGTGACGTTTTTGACCAGATCGGGACTACGGTTCTGTATCTCCACATTCAACACGTAGTTGTACCAATAAATTTCATTGTCATTGATGATTCGCTCTGTGGGTTCAAAGCAGATTTTCTTTTGGGAACTAATTTTCTAGCTTTACCTAATATACGTTTTGAGGCGCATAAGAATACTATAGCTGTTTTATCTGACACTGCCTACATTTCAATGCCTCTCATTCCCATCTATCCCCAGCGGCAAAGCAGTCCCACACCAGAGGTACACCACAACACATCTTTACCTCTTTATCATAATGAAACTAGCTTTGTTAATGATTTATTAATTGATACTGACACAAGGTATAACCTCTCTATTATTGAAAATGTCACCCTTGATTCCTACTCTAAGACAACTTTATCTGTCAAAGCTCTATCTTTAGCGAACACCCCCCCTCCCGAAAAACTAATTTTAACTTCTGAAAAGGCTTTTCTTCATAACTTTCTCTTTATAGGTGGTGTAATGAGCTCGGTTGATAAAGGTCACGTTCTTTTGGATATTATAAATATGTCAGCAGCACCTCACACGCTGCAAACAAATACTTTTTTAACTATAGCCAATCCTCTTTTCACTCTTGACTCTCCTTTGGACACTTCGCATATTAATGTCGCTTCCTCGTCTAAAGGTTTAACCCCGTCCCAACTTCGTAAAACATATAAAGAAATTATTCAAGAGTCTTTCAAAAACGAAGAAGATGAGTGCGCAACACTTACTGATCCGAATCAACTGGAAAATTTATTGGATCTTCTCATGGACTACAAGGATATAATCGCTTTGGAAGATGATGAAGTTCCTATTTGTCCCCTAACGAAGTTTAGTGTTACTTTGAAAGACGACGCGCCAAAGGTATTATACCGACCTCAATATCGGCTCCCCCACCGCTACCTCAAAAATATTGAGCAGTGGGTGGAGGATTCGCTGGACAAAGGTTATATTCGACCCATCTCCAGCCCTCATAGCGCTCCTCTCCTAGTGATTCCAAAAAAAGGATCTGCAACTAACCGTATTGTTGCAGACTATAGACTCCTTAATTCCCATACTGTCCTTTCGCGCTTCCCCCTTCCGTGTATTACGGACATTTTAAGTTCTCTAGGTAACAGTTCCTTCTTCACAGCTCTGGACTTAAAATCGGACTATACCTGCATTTAAATCGAAGAGGAGGACACAAACTGCTCCTCGCTTTCAGAACAAGGGGTCAGTATAACCCTACAAGATTAAACTTTGATTGGCAAACGCGCCCTCCACCTTTGCAAATCTAATGGAGCTTGCTTTGCATCATCTATTAGGTGACGCCTGCAGAGTTTTCCTCGACGACGTTCTTATCATGGGAACATCTCTGGAAAATCACCTAGAAAATATAAAGAAAGTCTTCGATTCTTTTCGCAAAAACAAGCTTAAAATGAAACTTTCAAAGTGTAAGTTTCTGAGGACCTCTCTCCTTTTTCTCGGTTTTAAAATCTCCAAAAATGGAATATCCCCAGATCCTCTAAAGCTCAAGACTCTCACAGGGTTCAAACCCCCCACAAACGTCTCAGAAACGCGGTCTCTCCTTGGTTTTCTAACTTATTTTTCTCATGTCAAGCCCATTACACAACTCATAAAAAAGAACAGCACTTTTTTCTGGGGCCCTGAACAAAATGAAGCTTTTGAGATACTTAAAAACAAACTATTATTGCAACCGCAGTTGTGCTATCCCGATTATAACAAACCTTTCTTCATAAACACTGATGCTTCTAATGTTGCTCTGGGAGCCGTTTTATTTCAAATGGATGATAACAATAAGGAAAAGCCTCTCTCCTTTATCTCTAGATCTCTTTCTAAAGCGGAAACAAATTACCATACCTTAGAATTGGAAGCTTTAGCGATTGTTTTTGCATTGCGCGAATTCAGGAATACGATTTTCGGATACGAGGTGACAATTATTACAGATAACCAGCCTCTGATCCATCTCATAAGACATAGACAGCTGTCTGGGAGACTGGAAAGATGGAATCTCTTTATCCAACATTTCAATCCCACGATTGTTTATAAACAAGGTAAATTAAACATTGTTCCTGATTACTTAAGTAGAAACCCGCCCCTTTAACGCAGGTTTTTGCTCAAATACAATTTTGCCAACCACCCGCTTCCATCTCACTAAGGAAAACTTCGTCAAAGAACAAAAAGCGTGTCCTAGATTAAAAGCTCTTTATGATTTCGCGAAGCCTCTTATCTCCCATAATAAACCTCTTCAGCAGCAAGACACTTCTGCAGATACATTTCCCCACGTCCTCATTGACGACATTCTACATTATGCCACGCAAAATGGTGCATTTTTGGTCCAGATCCCGGATTCCATGATCCATTCCATTATCGAATTCAACCACGATTCTCTCCCAGCAGGACACTGTGGTGTTGACAGAACTGTATATAGGATCAGGGAAAAATACATATTCCCGAAACTATACACACTGGTGAAGGAGTATTGCAATACCTGCACCTCATGCCAGAGAGTAAAGGGGAACAAACCTAAAAATGCCGAAATCAAAACGTACTCCCGCTGGAGCCGTTCTCCAGGCTCCATCTAGATGTGTTGGGCCCTCTACCTACCTGCAAGGAGACTAAGGCCAAGTATATATTGGTGATGAAGGACAGTCTCACGAGATATGTGGAACTCGTCCCTCTCATTCAGCACACAGCTAAAGATATAGCACAGGCATTGCTAGAAAGAGTTATATGCAGACATAGTACGCCTGAAGTAGTAGTGTCTGACAGAGCCCCCGAAATGACTTCTCAGTTCTTAAAAGAAATTTGTAAACAGTGGAAAATTAAAGCTGTTAACATCGTTGTTAGACATCCTTCTAGCAACAGTTTGGCGGAGAGAGCCATGTTGCAGATTGCAAACCACCTACGTCATTATGTCAATTCGAACCATAATGACTGGGGAAAATTAATTCCGTTTACTCAAATCGCTATCAATTCTACGTACAATGCTTCTATAGGTTGTACCCCTCATTTTCTTTTGTATACTTACAACAAAAGACTTCCTTGGGACCTCCCCAATTATATTTCTCCTTTTACTAAAGGTTCCGAACCATCTAAACCTATTCATGAATACGTCAAAGATCTTGCAGAAAGAGCGAATCTCATTCGAGACCAGGCTCGTGACCATCTTTTGCAGGAAACAAATACACAAATGCATAAACAACATAAGAAGGCATCTTCAACACCAATTAGAGTTGGTGATTATGTTTTTGTGTTGGACGTCAAGAAACCCGGGCAGTCACCGAAGCTTTTTCCCAAATGGTGCGGCCCCTTTCAAGTCAAGCAATTAGTACACTTCAATAAGTTGCTGTTACAATGCTTACAAACTTCCAAAACGTTCATTGTCCATAGGGACAACATAAAGATCACCAAACTTAGAGCTGATAATGTTCCTATTTCTTCCTCCAAACCCACAGTCGACCCTCCCCCTCCTAAAGACCCACCGTCTCAAGAACCACCTCAAACCTCTCAACTAGCTAACCCTTCTCCCCCTCCTTCTTCCTCTGCTATTCCTCACACTATTTATTTCCAAAGACAGCTCCCTCCTTCATTGCAAACCCCTCCACCGATTCCTTTACCACCTCCTTCCTTGTCCCCACCTCCTTCTTCTTCTCCTCCTTCGTCTCATTCTCCTCTTCCTTCACAACCTCATTCACCTCTTCCAGCACCATCTCATCCATCACCCCCTCCTCCTGCTCAATCCCCACCTCCCTCCCACGCTCATCTGCCACCTCCAACTCCAAACTTCCTTTTCTCCCCTTCCCCTCCTCCTAGAGTTAATTTTAAAGGTTTTCCCTCTACCACACCTCCACCTCTATCTTTCGACGATTCTCTTTCCCCGTCTCAACTTCCAGCGTCAGGTTCTCGATCTCCTCCCCCACCTGGTTTACCCCCTAAATGTCACTTCAAAGTTGCTCATCCTACCCCGATTCCTAAACCTCCTTTACAACCTCCGTCAGATCTTCAAATTCCTCCCACTCAGGACATCCCTCCTCCAATCCCTATCACATCAGCTAGAAACACCTCTCCTCCCTCTCCTCCTGATGATAGATCTCGTGACCACACGTTCGTTCCTAATTTCCCAATGAGAAACGCCAACATTCCACACCCCATGGCTTTAAGGAACAGACAACAGGGTACTGTATTAAGAGGGAACAGAGAATACTTACTTCCTCCACCACAAAACATCCCTCAGGGTAGAGGTTTACCACCCCCAAGACCTCCAAAATTTTCTTTTTTTAAAGTGCCACGGGCCGACTATTTTACATTTATTTACATCAATGTATAAATAACAAAACACATTAGAAAAGACATTTCTAACATGAAAAATATGAAACTGTAAACACATTTCATTGAAAAGAAAGTTAAAACAAATTAATATTAAGATCACTAAATTTCAAACTTTCTTCATTTGCATAATAACTCAATATACAACCTTCTTCTCATAAACCCTCTCTTTCTTCTCTATCTTCACAGACAAACATGTTGAAAAATTGGATCCTCTTCTTTATCTTGACATCAACAATCTTCGCTCTGAAACTAGAAAACACAGAATCAAGATATGAATTTCATCAAGGCTTTGTTTTAAAACAAGCAGGACATTCAAGATTCATCACCAGTTATTTAAATATACATACGGATTTAAGATGCTCAAAAGAACTTTATAATATTATAGTAAATGTTTTAAACAAAAATACTCAGCTACTAACTAATTATATACCTTACTTGCAACAGAGATTCAACAGTAGATTTAACGCAAACCAAATTTCACCTGAACTAACATACATTC
>JABUQX010050321.1:0-21406 GCA_015478945.1 Trachelipus rathkii
AAGGAGACAAGAGACACAATATATGACAGGTAAAAATGAGTAAGAGCCTGTGCACTTTTTTACTAAATATTAATTATAAGATTTTATTAATAATAAATTTAGAATAAAAATTAATTTTTTTTTTAATTTCTGCGGAAAAAATGTCGTCATTCCTGATAATAAATAAGTATAAAATATATTATTATTCTGCCATGATGTTATAAAATAATGAATAAGTTAAACTAAAAGCATAATTTATCACATCAAATTGACCATCCTACTTAAATGTTATCGAAACACATATAATTAAATAATTAAATTTAAATAAAATCAATTAAATATAAATAAAATCAATAAATATATATATATAATATATAATAATTGTAATGAATTAAAATAAATAATAATAATATCTATGAAAGAATCAGAAATTACTAGGAGTATTATATTGATTTATTGTTTTCTATGGACTATATACTACTATATAATATACTATATATATATATATCGTATCTTACTATTATATATATATATATATATATATTTATTTTTTTTTTTTTTTATTTTTTTTTTTTTAACAGAGATAAAAGTTGATGATATGGATGGACAAAGCCTAATCAATGGGAGACGGTGTACTCAACTAACGTCTGCGAGCCAGCGACGAAGCCAAGCCGCCACAGGAGAAGAATAGCTCCACATGCTCCCACCGAACCAGTTGCGAAACCGGGACCCTCGCTTTGTTGGCGAGTGCTCTAACACACCACTGAGCTATCTGGCGCTTTTTATATAAATAAAATTAATTAAATTTAATAAAAAAATATATAAAATACATATACATATATAAATACAATATAACATATAAACCTAAAATACATATAAATAAATAAAACATTATATAATTCAAATATAAATATCACTACTATTATTTAACTATTCATCACTATCATTCGGGTTATCACTTATACACAATATTAAGGTTATAGGTCACCCAATTATTGTATTATTATTAATTTAAATCACTACTTATTTATTATTATTATTACTATACTTATTATTACTATTGATTATTATTATTATCTATTATTATTATTATATTATATTATTATTTATTATTATTAATTGATTATTATTATTATTATTATTATTATTATTATTATTATATTATTTTTTATATTATTATTATTATCTAACAATTATTATTATGTATTCATTTATTATTATTATATTATTATTAATTATTATTATATTATTTCAAAGAAAATATCTATATTATATATTTAAAGTTAATTAGAAATCTTATCACTTCATCACTGCACTACTACTTTTTATATATTATTATTATTATTGATTATTATTATGTAAAAGAAAAGAAAACCGTTCGCTCCTCAAATATACATCCTGCTTTTGAAACCTGCATAGATGAGGCGCCTCCTCTTGGGCAAAGATCAAAGACGGCGTAGAAAATCCCACTGCTATATAATAGTTAATAGTTATAGTTATTAACTACTACTATAAAAATTATAAATTATATATAAGATTATTATTATATGAATGTAAAAAAATCAATATACCTTATATATATATATATAACCCAACTTACTTTATATATATATTATATAGAGTTATATATATATTAAAAAGTATAATACATTATACTTCACTATATTAAAGGTAACCACCCTCACGTAACAGAGCGCAGGCAAGTAGGGAATAATATTCTAAATGAAAAAAAATAATAAATATATAATGCGAGATCAATAAATAATAATAATAATAAATAATAATTAATAATAATACATCAAATAATATATAATATAATACATAATCATCAATAAATAACTAACTAATAAATAATTATATAATACCCATAATCACTCATTAGAGTACATCATATATAATTCACAAAGCTAACTCCAATTTACAATGGGGTTGACCCGCAGACGGAGCCGACGGCTTGAAGGGAAGAAGATTATCAATACAGCAGAGGCAACAGATGAAACGACAGAGAGTTCCACAGTAAATAGGTGGCTAGAGACGATGGATGAACTCAATGAACGGAGCATAGAGGTTCTCAATACTCCACACCAGAAAATCAGGAAGAAAGCAGGGAATCCTCTGTTCTACGAGGTCGACTCATGGGCTGGAATGCGAGCTAGTCAACTTCCGCAGCACCTGGCCGTTGTAGATACTTTTGCAAAAAGAGATAAAGCACCGCCATCGCTCGCAGAGATAGAGGGTCAACGGAGTTAGAAAGTAGCCGCGACAGTTTACATAATCTTTTAGCAAGACTCGAATGGTCAACCCTTTCCGAAGGAATGGCGGAACTGTTTTTAAGCCCCCCTCCCTCCCCAAAATAATGGGAACATCAATTATATTATGAGGGCGCACGGATAAAAGACTCATATAGTATTAAGAGTAATACTGTTCGGAAGATAAAACGAAGGCCCGCAAACAACCTGAACAGAATTATAACTCCCAGCTTCTTTGAACCACCTTAGCAACCGTTGTGTGTGAGGTTTTCCACCACGCAATAGTTTTTTGCTTATCTTCAAGACCAAGAATATTTATGTTTCTCACAGTTGAGACTGAAGAGCCGTCAAAGAAAATAGGAAAACTTGGCAACAGGTGCTTATGTGCGGAGATGTGAAACCGTTGATTTTTACAGAAGTTGGGCTTACACACAGGTTGAGGTAGCCATACCAACGAAATCCCATCACAGAGATCTAAATAAGAAGTAGAATCCCGGAAAGACTGAGTCGAAATTAAACTCCAAAACCAAACAGTGATGCGAGCAGATTTTGTCGAATGAGTTGGACAGAATGGGAGCGTTGAATCTCGGTGATATCCCCAGAACTGAATAGTTAGATAATACAGTCTAAGAAGATCGGTTAATCGAAACGGGCAAGAAAAAGTTCAAGACTAAAAACAAAACATTGTGGGAACCCACAGTTAACAGAAATAGGAATGAAGAGATCGCCTCCCATAAAACAATTGCCTGATAGGCTGGGAGAACCGTATCTTAAGGGCAAATACTAGATTAAATAGTGAGTCAAATGAGGTAGGAAACCCAACATCTCAAGGATACGGCTTACGAGAGCAGGGACCAAGCCATCTCGGGGCGAATGGCTTTCGGATATACTCAAGTTTACATACTCACCCCACGACTTCCCATATAGTCCCTAAGGGCAGAATGATCATCAAATAATAGTGATATAGAAAAGAATGTTCTCCGCCTTACCCATTGACCCTTGAACGATACAAAAACGCCATACCTGGTGATCTGAAAAAAGGAGGGGAAAAGGGAAGCATTCCAGAAATTGATCCAGCGGAAATTGAATGTAGTGGAGCAGAGCTTGCAAAAGAATTGTTATAGAGAACAGTAAAATATAAGTGAGATAAGCTACATATGACGATCAGTAAGGACCCACAGCCCGATTGGAACGGCTACCCTTCTTTCGGCGATTGATTGAACATAGTGCGCGCTTGCCATTTAAAACGAGGGAAAGTGTTATAATTAAGGCAGACGAGAGTAGAAGCCGAAAGACGGACAGGAATCCAGCACTCGAAAGCGACATCTCCCTTTATCAAATCATTGACGGAGGATAATACCTTTTGTACCTTCCAACGAGCCTTCCTAATGTTCAGGATTCAGACATCTTCAGGATACTCATGACATCGTAATCACGAAGTGAATAATAAGGATGGAGATCAGGGTTTCATCGGAGAGGAATATTGCAGTAAAGAGGAGGTGAGGATACAAGTGAAGAAATTTATGATAGAATTAGGCTATTATCAGAATCTAGTGGAAATTTACAAGGTCTTTCAGCCACAGATTCGTCCAGAGGAATTAAGAGGAGTAAAGGCCAATTTACAAGAAGCTATAGAGATGTTTTGGGCAAAGGGGGCAGCAGATCTTATCAGGCGCAGCAGCGCCAACTTCTCTTTAGGTGAAAGCACGCTTAGGCCTGGACGAACATAATACTCTCCTGGTAACGATTCCGAGCAAAGAATTATCATACAATTTAACAAGAGGTTAATAAGGAGAACACGAATTTCAACAAATTTCCCAAATGGCATTCACCCGTACCTCTATCCTGGAGAGCACGAGAACAAGTGCCATCGAACCACGGATTATCAGGAGAAAAAGATTTAGTAGCAAAGTTGCGAAAATGAACTCTGTTCATTCCCTCGGGGGAGACTTACGGCGCACTACTTTTTCAGAACAGGATTCATCACCAAGGGTCGGTAGCAAAAGAAGCTATCGCAATTGCCTTCCAACCCTAGCCCGACTTGAAAGGTGTCAGAAAGTACGTTTAGGGGATTCCTGGAGCCTAGCTGGAGGCTGGAGAGAAAGTGGTTATACATTTAGCACGATAATCTAAACAGATTACCCCCCCCCAGATTTGGAGCGAAAATTCATGTGTTTGTTAATGAGAATTGATCAGTGATGTTTCATAGACCTAAGAGTATCTCAAAGACCTTGGATTGGATACGCTTAGAGATTATAATAAGAGAGGAGGAGAGAGAGACGAAGAGAGAGAGAGACGAGAGACGAGAGAGAGAACGAGAGAGAGAGAGAGAGGAGAGATGAAGAGCAGAAGAGAGAGAGAGCAGAGAGAGAGAGAGAGAGAACATATTTATGAGTATAAAATCTGCCTTGCGATTTTAGACCAAGTAACTTTTATATGATATTGATAATATTCTTAATCGACAATATTATAACTTGTATATTGTTAACATCTATATTATAGGATATTGGATGTTTTGAAAATGAAATCTTTTTTATTTTTTCCGATTTTGATGAATTAAAAATAAAATATATAAGGATGAAAAAAGTGATTGTTACTTATCAATTAGCGTGCTTTTACACAATAGTGGTCTGCGAATTTATATGTTATCTCTTTATTACTAAATATTATTATTATTGTTGTTAGAAGTATTTATAATTTAGGATGGAACATAAAAAAACTTGTTGAAACATATAGTGCCATCCATATTAAACAAACCGGTATCAAAATAGTCGGCACCCTAGCTAATTTTTTTTTTTTTTTTTTTTTTTTTTTTTTTTTTATTTCTTTTAAATTACATTCGGATCTATTGTTATTAGTAACGTCCCACTCATTCCCCCACCTTATTATTTAATACCCCAATTTATTTATTTGCCGTTTGCATCTATTACCCATGTATACGCCACCCTATCGGAGTTCTAATCATTCCCCCCCCCTCGTATTAGGTATATTTCGTAATCCTTGCCGGCACCACATTGGCTGGGTATGTTGATTGTTTTACCTTATGCCCCCCCCCCTGGGCACCCCCCAGCAATCCTTATCGAAACACGCTAAACTATAGGATCTGAAAAGGCCAAAGGGAGCCGCAGCGAAAATTAAGAGAGATAGGATAATATCCATCTTCAATTTTTTGATGTCAGCAAACCAAATATTGTTTTAGAGAAGGACTTAAAGATCTTGATTAATAGAACACTTCACGAAAAATCTTTAAAGAATCTGAATATTCTTCAAGTAAAAATCGTATAAACTCTCCAAACACTACCAAGGTATAATTGGTCATTCGCTGCATTTTCATATATTTTCCAAAGTCAAGAATGACTATTCACTTCCACAAGAATTTTCCATTTATTTCTTAGAGATTCCTTGAAGGGATCGTAACCCAAGATATTAGCCTTACAACAACCAAAAAATTACACAAAATATATTTACTTTCTAAATCAGTTTCCGGATTTTTTGGACCATCAAATAACAAGAATTAACGCAAATCGCAGAAACGTTTTGGAAACCATTATTATATTGAAAGCATATCATAGTTTGGATGAGATCCCATTCTTTCTTTTTTAAAAAATACTAGGTAATCCCGTTTATCTTTGCAGTTATATCCCACAAAATCTTATTCTACATGTACCTCCTTAACTACGCACGCTGGACAGGAGTGCCTCTATAGGTTCTCAAGTGTCGATTTGATGTCTTTTTTGTCCCTATTTGTCATGAAGCGACATAGGCGTTAACCATATATATTATAACGTATAAAATAAATTTAAGACGTCAACGCATTATGGAAAGAAATTAATAGTACGTTTATATGATTTTTTATCTTATTTATAGTAGAATTATTTAGGGGATTATATCATCTTTTTTGGAAAAAAGGGTACGATCTTTTGGGACCCAATCGATTTATTTTAGGATCTTCCTACACAAATCTAGGTATTTTTGGAAAGAAGTGAAATTGAGAATATAATATTATATAGTTTTTAATATTTAGATAGTAATTCATCTATATCATTTTAATGCGCATTTATATTTCTATATCATATAATAATCAACATTATATATACTATATACCATAAATATTTGCAGATGCAGGAAAAAATACTATGAATGAATATTTCAATAAAAAAAAATGGAGATTGTAAAATGTTACCATATATATATTAGTATATAAGCTAATAATTAATATTTTTTTTAATTTTAAATTTTTTATTATTTATTTCATTAATTTTTTTTTTAAATTATCTTGTATCAAATTCAAAATTTGTGGATATTTGCTGAAATACTTATTAATAAAGGAGATGGTTCGATTTTGGCCATGGAAATTTCCATAATTATACCCAAACTGATAATTGGTCATAATTTTCTTAATTTTCAATCGATTTTGACCAAATAAAAAGTAAGCTATAATCTTATCTGGCTCCTAAAATGTTTATGTTGGACGATTTTCTATTTAGTATTTTGATTTACTTGGGATTTCATTTTTTGAAAAAGTAAGTTTTTGACATTTATTGATTCTGGTCCTACAAATTAGGTTTTTGAAAGAGTGAAATTTTGAGATAATTTATTCGTTTTTTACTTATCCAATCAACATCAAATTTTCAGGGCATATTAATAAAGGAGATTGTCAGTGGAGATATTTTTTTATTTTTTTATTTTTTATTTTTTTTACATTTGCTGTTTTACTGATGCATATATATAGGAAAGATGATCTAAATAAAATATGTGTATCTCCCCCAACATCAAATATCCTGAAAATTTCATGCTGAACAGATAACCAGAAAAAAATATTCCCAATTTTTCATTTTCAAATCCCCCAAAAAGTTGGTTTTGTAATTCGAAAATTGCTGAGATCTGGGATCAAAAATCAACAAACCGCTTCTAACAATCGTTGGGTAATAGACCCATTTTTGCATAGTTTAAATTTTAAGCCAGTTCGATAGATATGTAGTACGAGAATAAAATTTTCAGGGCATATTAATAAAGGAGATTGTCAGTGGAGATATTTTTCTTTGTATAGTCATTAGCTTTGGATTGTGTTCTTGGGAACAAATTTTTAAAAAAATTATTTTATCCAATTTAAATTTTAAAGAACAATTCATTGAAATATACAAAAACATTTAATTACACATAACAGATGATAATATGTTAGCATCAACCAAAACAATTTGATGTTGATCGATGGAGTAAGAAATATTAATAATACGAAATTTTTCACTTCCGAAAATGTCAATGTCCGTTTGAAAAAGTGAAATATTGAAGATGCCTTTTTGAGGCACAATGATGATACAACATTAAAATTTTCAAATTTTTAAGCAAGATGAATCTTTTTTTACTTAGATAATGTTTTGTATACTCAAAGATTTTTGTGTTAAAAATGTTCAAAAAAATTTTTTGAAAATTTGTTCCAGAGAACAAATCCAAGTATTTATATAGCAAGAATTATCAATTTTAGGGATGAACAGATTTCCCGACTACATATCCCCTGAATATTTTAATCGACTTTTTGATTAGAAAATTTTCTGCAATTTTGTTTCCATTTTAGCAAATGAAGAAATGAATTAGATGTTGGACACGCCGAGCAGAGAATCAAAAATGAAAGAATACTGACGTGACTTTTAGATAATGGACCCATCTATGATGCATATTTCAAGTTTGAAGTCTTTCGAAAAATAATTCGGAAGTTCAAAATTGTGGGTTATTCAAAAAATGGTTTTAAAAAATTAAAAATACAAAAGAAGTGACTACAGACACAGAAAACTAGAAAACACGTTTTTTAGGAGGGACAGATAATCTTACAGTTTGGTGTATTATAGGGTAAAATTGCTGATAATACGATTGTCTGAGCCCATTTTTAAGGGTGGAAAATTGTGCCACGAACGTAAATAATAGTTAGCCCTACCTGTTAGAAAAGAACTCTTTAATTTTTGATAGATAGTTTCTATGCTAGGGAGAAATAGGAAATAAATTGCATATCTAGTTGAAGCAACTGGGAAAATTTAAAAAAGAAATAAATTAAGAATTAAAATATCAATTTTTATGTGAGGTTAAAGGTTATAGAAAATTAATTTAATGATATATTATACTATATATAATATTATATATATATATATATATATAAATATTATTATTATTATATATATATATATATTAATATAGTATATATATATATATATAGGTAGTATATATAAGTATATATATAGTATTAGTTATATATTATATTATTATATATATAAATATTATATATATATAGGGCGGCCAGTTCCAAGCTAGGGGGCACTTAAATATTATAGAGCTTCTTAATTATATATATATATATATTATATATATATATATATAGTATATATATATATATAAATATATATATGTATATATTATATTTAATATATATACTATTAATATATATATTAGTATATAATATATATATAGTTTATGATATACTAACCTCTATATAGGTAATATATATATATATATATATATATATATAATTATATATATATTTATATATATATAATATTATATATATATATAAATACTTTTAACGTGACTATTTATCCTATGCAAGGGTACGGGGGGACCACAGAATCGAACGTCTAAGGCCGGTATCCCAAACGCCAGCGCACAATGTGTTGCAGTAGAGTTTTATTACTTGCCCCTGTTAGTAAAATCCAACTGCTACGCAGAGGAATGAACCAGCGTCATCCTCTTTATATATTATACTTATTATATATATTATTATTATATATATATATATATTATATATATATCTATTATATAATATAATTTTGTAGTATATATATATTACTTATATATTATATTATTATGTACTTATATATATCATTCAAGAAGACATAATAATAGCATTCCTTTGCTAAGGCAAGTCTTCAAATAATATGTAAAAATCAAATATTTTATTAGAACAAAGAATGTCAATACAATATGCAATGATGGAAAATTGACAATATAGAGCAGTGAAATTGATTTAAAAAGAATTTACTTGGGTTTAAGGCAAATTTATCAAGTACTGTTTAGAATATAATCATATTGTAACAAATATTCTGTGCCACTCATCATAGCGCACCGTTTAACTGTCATCTTCATGGGGGAGTATTAGAAGCCAGTCTTGATGATTCGCAGAGTACCTAAAAGAGTGTTCTTGTGGTGGTGCATGGCTGGGCAGTAGTATCAAAAAAGCCTTTTTCGTCGAGGAAAGCAAGGTTCTGTCTCCTTTAGACTTGGGAGACATCAAGATAAGATCTTTTTAGTTCTTCACTACTCCTCAGTTTCTTGTCCTTCAAATTTTGTACAATAGGTTCTAGGCTATTTCACATACATGGGAGATATAAATGAAGCTGTTTTTCCTTTAACTCATGATTGTATGGAGTAGCATGGTGGACAAGGAATGTACATTTGTCTAATTCACAAGCAGGTGTATATTAGTAGAAACCCGTAATTCAAAGAAGAGGTTAATAGCTTATATAATAACAACTATAAGAACTTCTCAGAAACTCCGAGGATTGTGGTGTGATGGTTGATGCGGTGCTGCTGCTACCAAGTACCAACAATCTGTGGTATATTGCTATCAAGTCCCTGTTGGCTCAGCGATTTGATTAGCTGTCTTGTTAATCACTTCATGGTGATTTTTTCTTATGCTTCGATGGCTCTAAGTCTAACCATATTCCACAATGTGGTTCGAATGTGTGCGAGTTTGACGATATTCAAGGTTTTGATTGGAGTGCATTTACAACAACTGGTCTAAATAGCAAGAGTACTTCGGATCAATATCACATAGCCATGATGGAATGACGACTTACATGCCGCTGATCAGCTGAAAGCGTTTCTGTGCGGTTTCCTTTAACATGGAATGGTTTGCTATTGCTTGCATATTAGTAACAAAGTGCTCTCTTAACACTGATGCCTTGTGTTGTATATATATAAGATATATATATATGCTATATAACTTATATATATATATACTATATTATCATATAATATAGTATATATATAAGTATATCAATATTAATAGTATTATAAGTATATATAATAATATAATATTAGATGGGCCGAGACGGTCCATGCGAATGAGTATATATGATTTATATAGTATATATATATATATAGATAATTATCATATATATATTTATTACATATAATATATATATATGATATATATATACTTAGTATATATATTTATATATAGTATATATATATAGATTATAGTATATATATATATATAATATATAATATATATCATAGATACCCAAGCCATCCATAGAGCCACAATCCATATTTAAAAAACTACAACAGCTACGGGGAAAAGGAAGTTTGTATTTTGGGTGGTGCGGGGTTCTCCGCCCCTGCCTATCGGTAGGTAATGGAAAACGCTCCACCGCGCTGTGTTTCCGTCGGCTCGAGCCCAACATTGCCAGTGTAATTTTTAACAAGGATAATATTATATAGCTTATAAATATATATACTATATATATATAATCTGATATATATTAATCTATATTATAATATATATATATTATATATATATATATATATATATATATATATATATTAACTATATATATAATATATATAGTATATAATATATATATATATTATATATATATATATATATATAATAATAATATATCTATTATATATATATATATATAGTATATAGTATATATAGTAATTATAATAAGTATATAGAATATATATATAATATATATATAATATTAATATATATATATATATATATAGTATATAATATTATAATAGTATAGTTCTTTTTCACTTTTATAATATATAATAAATATAATATATATATATATATATATATATATTATATATATATATATAGTTGATATATATATATATATAATATATATATTATATAGTATTAGGGATCGGCGCCGGATATGCCGACTATCGGTATCCGGCCTATCCGGCCCAGTTTTTGACTATCCGGTATCCGGTGCGGTATCATTGTTATCGGCGATACGTAATGCAAGTCTTCATATTGTATCCTTCCAGTTGGGGAAATATTTCAAATAATTTGAAAATTTATATATAATAGTATATATATATATATATATATTATATATTTATTATATATTATATTTAAGGGTATATTAGTTATATATATATATATATCGTTATATATTATATATATATATATATATATATATCGTTATAGGTATATATTTGATTAGATATATTTGCTTGGTTGTCGATGTTGGGCGTGAATGTTATACTTATTTTTATTCATATGTTATGTTTATGTACAAAACTTTTGTCTGAAATTTGTGGGTGAGAACGTTTCATAAATTATATTTATTATAACTTAAGCTTTAAAAATTTTGTATATAAGAAAAAGATAAAAAGATTGATTGATATGTTGAATATCTAATCATTGCTAAAATCGCTATTTACCAAAAGCATTAATGAGTGCTAATTAATTCTGCTTAAAACTTCCTGCAGTCAACATCCCTGCCAGAATATTCCTTGTTGTAAGGTAAAGATATTTGTGATGTACGAGACGGGCGCCCCTTCTTTTTGGTCTGCCCGGTTCCGGTTTCACCCCGAAAAAATTCTATCTCCAGCTCACCTTAAAAAAAAAAAATATGCTCCGGAACCAAACCCATAAACTTAATTGATTCGGGGACTAGAAAGCTTGTTCATAATTAAAGTATTTTTTACATTAGTTTTCGGATTAAGTTCTCTCATACAAAAGACTTTTTCTATGTAAAATATATGGGTAAATAATATGATCATTTATGAATGGATTAAGCTCCATGACACATGTGTAATGCAATTTTTACCACCAAATTATTCACGTTTAAAGTATGAAATTAATAATAGACAATTATCATGATATTTTCACGTGTTTAAGAGCATTGTATTTTTACCACTAATATATAGCACATTCAAAAAAGAAATTTAAAATAAAAAACACTGGAATTTTATTCTCTAAATCTTACCCTCCTCCATGAGTAAAATATACGAAATATCAGATCAAATGTAGGGGCAACGAACCTTGATAACATGCAATGTTGGAAATAAATATTCGTCTGCTATTAGGAAAAAGTGGTGATACGAATAAATGGGTCAACTATCGATATAACTTTATAAAAATGAAACTAAATATTATTGATTTGGAATCCGGGCCTTTTAATACTAACCTAATACGAAATTTGATGACGTAAATGTTACAATAGAAATAAAAGAAACTGTTTAAAAAATGATCATTTCAAAAATACCCGGATTTTTGGTGTTGCCTGCCAAGACTACAAAGATTGGCCAGCCTGTAAAAATTTGGTGGTGCTAATAAATTTTGGCATTCCTGAGAATTCAACAATGTTTTTTGGGTAGCCCTCTAATGTGCGGAATAGCGGAATAAATGTGCGTGAATGATATAGGATTCCGCTAATCTGCAATTCCGCAACATTTTTTCAATTATGCAATCGGCAATTCCGGAATTATAGGGTTTTAGAACTCAATTGCGGAATTGCGAACGCCCTCGTGAGTATATAGCTATATATATATATATATGTATATTATATATATAATATAATAATATATATATATATATGATAGTATTATTATATATATGATATATATATGTATATATTGGTATATTATATATATATAGATACTATTATATAATATATATTATATATATAGTTATATATGGGATGGCATGCCGTCGATAACTCTCAAAGCTAACTTCTTTGAATTTTCCTCGTTCGCTTTGCTTACTCTTGTTAGTTTCTTTCAGATCGGTTTCCAATTGTAGCTCTTGGTGAGGAGCAACATAGTTCCTACTCTCTTATTAATTGGAGTGTCCTCAGGGTTCTGTTTTAATATCCACTTTATTCCTACTTTGTCACATAAGATCATTTCTTTAGCTGCAGCTCTCTAACACTGTCACCATCTTTCGATGACTCAACTCTCCGTTCTTTCACTCATTTCAATTGTGCTCCCTCGTTTATATTACGAGTTGCTCTCGTTACAGTTTTTCTGTTCAATTGCTTTAGCCGACTTTGGTCGGGATTCTCAGTGGGGTTATCCCGCAACCTTGTGAAAGTTTCAACTCTTTAAAAACTCAACTTCTTCATATCTCCTCTCTAAAACACCTCCCAACTTTCCGAATCCCTTTTGACGGCTCTAATGTCTTACTGTAAAGAACATAACATTCTCGACTAATAAGTACGTGAATTGTCTTGGAAGGCCTCATATCAATCGGTTGCAAAAATGGCCTCAAAAAAGCGTGGTAATTATGTTCAGGCAATTGCGGTGAATTTTTTTTCTTGCTGCTCGGAGAATATCTCCAGTTATATAGGAAGGGTCTCTGATTGCTGTATGACAAATACTGGTTTCCATATTTTGGGGTGGATCCGGTTCACCCTAGTTTTGATAGAGTTGAGCTAAGGGCTAAGATGGCTTATAAATGTTCCCAGTAGTTTCTGACTCTTTGACCTCTTTTTCTAACTCGGTGAGTCTGGTTGCTCTGTCTGCTTTATATATAGTAATTCGCAATAGGCAGGTTTGTCGGAGAGAATTGACCTCTCGCATTCCTCACAATATGCCATTGCCTCGTAATCTAAGAGGTGCTTGTTCTTCATGAAAAGTTGTGTGAAGTAATGGAGACTCAAGGGATCGCTCGTGTGGAACTTCTTCTTTCGCAGCCACATCCGTTGTTTGCCGAATCCTGCCTGATCTTGAGCTGTTCTTACCTGCAATATTCAATCTTCCTCTTAGTTTAAGTACCCGCTCTGCGTCACCTGAGGAATTGCGTTAGCAAGGACATGGTGGGTTTATTTGCCATTTTTTTTTCTTTTTTTTTTTCTTTTTGTAATTTTTTTATATTTTTTTCCCCCTCATGTGTGCATCATTTAGCCTAGTGAGTGGTTAATATACATATAGTATATATATTATTATATATATATATAATATTATGATAGCTATATAATATATATATATATATATATACTACTAGTATTATGTATATATATATATATATACTATTGGTATTATAGTAGCTATAGACTGCCGGAATTCGAGATAATCCGGCGGATATCGGTGTTCGTGTTTTAACTCCCCAGCGGATTACGGTAAACGGCTATCACGCTAATTCACTACCGGCCATCCTGAATATATATTTATAATATAATGAGTATATAATATATATATTATATATATATATATTATATATATATAGTTATAATATATTTGTCTATCTAGTAAAACTAGAAGTTTTGAGTCACGGATCATTCTTTCACTTTTTCTTTACACAAACATGAACAGCAAATTTATTTTTTTATATATTTTTTTTTATAACTGTATCCTATTTAAAATTTTACAAGGATTCAAAATGTATTTCATTTTCAATGAATTTATTAGTATGTTTATTTTTGTTATATGAGTTTTTCTTTTTCTACATTTTCTCACTAAAATTTAACCAGGATTCAAAAAGTCTCTTCTCTCTAAGCTATTATACGGTTTTAAGATATGATGTGGCTCTTCTAGAGACTGGCCTATATATATATATATATATAATAATTATATAATATATATATATATTATATTAATATTATAATATATATATATTATTATATTAATATACTAATATATAATATATTAGGATATAGGTAGCTACTATTATTTATTATATATATAATATAATGTATATTATATTATTTATTATATGTAGTATTTAAAATGATGATGATGATATATATGTATTATATTATTAGGTATATATATATATTAATATATATTATATATATATATATAGTATATATAGTGGATATATATATTATACTATATATATATATAATACTATTATTATATATATATATATATATATATATATCTTATATTATTATAGTATGTAAAAGTAGCGAGGCCTAATTTAGAAGTCTTGGATCTAGTATAGCGATTTAACGATACTACCAATTTTTAACTAAACGTTAAAAAGAGTATAGAAAAATTACAAAAACTGACCTTCCTTTTGATATATTATTGCTTGTTCCCTTTAGTACGTAGAAAATGAAGCCATATGATGTAGGGCTGTACTCCAAAACTCTCTGGCATCGCAAGAATAAACACTTTCTAAGGGGGGGGGCATATAGATCGTAGTCATAGTGCATGTTTTAGAGCATTACTAGTATATATATATAATAGTATATATTATATATATATGATATAGTATATTATATTATATGATATAGATATATATATGTTAGTAATATATACTATATATATATATATATATATGTACTAATATATATATATATATGCGATCAGTTTAATTAAACATGGAATAACTAGTATAAGCATAAAAAAAATTAAAAATAAAAAAACAATATTTTTTTAAGTATATAATAAAAATTTTTTTAAGAATAATTGTAGCATATTTTTGGTTGGTGTATTTTAATTTTGTAAAAAATCATAGGAGAGCTGTCGAATCCGGATTCGGATTCGAACGTTCGGATGTCGGATTCGGCTTCAGGCTTTTTACAGGATCGGATGTGGATTCGGATTCGAGAATTTTCACACACGGAATTCGGATTCGGATTCGAATCCGAAGGTGCTGATTTCGGATTCGATTCGGATTCGACATTTCACCACACGGATTGGATTACGATCGGAGCATAAGTTGCGGGTTCGCGCCTACTGAATATATATATGTATAATTACTGTTATTAGGAAGAGAGGGGAGGTTAAAGCCTTCTTAAAGAAATTTTTTGCTAATAAATTGAAAAAATATCATTAAAATGATTAGAGATGTTACAATTAGATTAAAATCACGTGGCACCCCTGACAGATTCTCGCGGCACACATAAGTGCCGCGGCACACCGGTTGGGAATCTCTGTTTTAACAACCGTAAAAATTTACAGTTTAATATAGTAATATAATTTATATAATATATAAGTATATATATATATATAAATAGTATATTATATATATATATGTAATACGATATTATATATATTATATATATATAATATTATATATATATAGTATAAGTAAGTTTAAGGTCATGGAATATTTCAAAACTTAACTCAGCAAATATGTGGTAAACAATAAATCTACTGGAACTAATTTCGGTTATTATATATATATATATATAGGTATAATGGATATAAGTTATATATTATATATGTATACTATATAATATATATATTATACTAATAATTAAATAGAATAAATTAATATATATAGTATATATATATATATATATTATATATAATAGTATATATATTATAATAATATATATATAATATGTACTAATTTATATATATACTATTATTATCTATATATATATATATAGGATATATTATTATTATATAATTATTATATATATATATATATATACTAATACTATATAATATTATACTATATATATATATAATTATTTATATATAATATATTATATATATATACATATATAATGTATTATATATAGTATTATTAAATAATATAAATTTATTTAATATATTTAATTTTTAAATATATTTATATGTATATATCTTAAAAGATATATATATAATTATAATCTATATATATATATTATAGTATATATATATAACGATTACTAATAATATATATATATATATATATTATATATATCATATATGATATATATATATATATATATATGATATAAGTATATATATAATATATATATATATATATATAATATTTATATTATATATATATATTTATATATATATATCTATATATATACTATATATATATATATTATTAATATATAAAGTATATATAATATTATATATATAATAACTATATATATATATATACTTTGCCAATGTTGATATAAAATCCTTGGTTTTAAACTGACTCCTCCTAATTGCCCCGCGGGGGGAAACCCCCCTAAATGAATTTCACAGACCCCAACTAACACACAAACTGACCTCTTTTTGACTCAAAAACTCGGCCACTCACACTACAACAGCAAACAATTAGTCAGCGAACATCACATTAATGGCAATGAACCATTTTATAAGTACTCATGACCACTACACAACGGCAATCATTAAAATCTCTTTGCATTAAAACTTTCCCAACTTTAACAAATTAAAAGGTGAATACCCTTGACCCCAACTTAAACAAAATTTTGAACACACATTATTTTCAATAAAAATGAAACTTTTTGTTTTAGTAATAGTAATTTTAATATTATTTTTACTTTTCTAAATAGAATTTTATTTAAAATATTTCATTTACGTCTTCATTCTAGGTCCTGAGAGAGGATCTAGTATCTCAGTAAGATCGAAAAGCTATACGATCTTAAATCTAAAGACCATTTTATTATGTAAAATTTATACTAAACTTTAATATAATTGCAAGTTATTATTTATGAATTCAGGCCCCTCCTACTTGATACACTTACTAACTTAGCGTCTTATTGTCTGAGTTTCTATAATTAAGATGGCGTTATCACATATACATGAATTTCTTACTAAGGGAAAATATCTTAATATCCAGATATTTATGAAATCGCACATATTAAAAACTTACAATTAAAGTTCTACAAAGATTTATTTAAGAAAATTTAGTTTATGCCGAAAGAACATTATTTACGGTCGCACTTAAATCTGTGTGCTCTCTTCAACCCTTCCCTGAGTGTTTCCGTGAAATTCTCATAGCCAAAATCTCTGCTGTAAGATCAGAAGTTAAACGAACATTTGCTAAATGCTACATAGTTTTAAAATATATTTCAAAGATAACTGTATCACTGTTTCCAAAACTTTTGAAAGAACGAAGGTTAAAGCTAAAAAGTGCCGGTTTCATCGTATAATTATGATCTCTCAGAAGAAATTAATTAAAGGAAGAATTTTAAGTATATATTTAAACAAAAGTTTATGGACAAATACTCTTCTGTAGATAAATCTTAAATGTTCTTATTAACAGTCTGTAACAAGAAATGAAGAAATTCTAAACTGAGGCTATGATCCTCATCTGCTTTTTTCACTACGAACTTGTGACCTTTACTTCAAGTTTGCAAGGAATTTGGAGCTTGGAAAAAACCGACCTCTTAATTCTATCTCATCTTACAAATGATGATTTTTCAGATTATTAATTGATGGGAATTATCATCTCAACGCATCGTAATCCTACCCCAAAAAAATATCCAAGACGTGTAATTAACTCACTGAAAATAATCAAGATATTATAGTTACCACGCCGTTCGAGATAAGGATCAATAACTTAGTAAATTATCGATAGAATGACTAGCATCTTCCAAATGCAATTTTGTGCTTAAGATAACACTACAATACACTCTCTTAACAAAAATCGAAAGTTAAAATCCCACAACATTGTGTCAAGTCGGACAGAACTATGTAAGCATAGTCAGCTGAAAGATGTTTCCCAACTTCTTATTTTTTTTACTGTAAAAACTAGGCTCTCGTCTCTCATCAATTTTATGGCATCTCTAAAAATCATGAACAAAATAGCCCTGTACCACGACTAATCATTTTTAACACAAACTCCGTAGCTTACAAATTATCTTCTTGGTTATCCAAACATATACGGTAAGGCAGCGTTAAAAAAACCTTTACTTGGACATATCTTTCCCTCTCATCTAAAAAACACTGATGATTTTATTAAAAACAAACACAGTAACACCATCACGAATAAAAATCTCAGTTTTGGATGTTACGCTTCTCGTACTAATTCCCTCCGTACCTGTCCTCATTACCATCATCTTATTATTAAGGTATTTTAACGAAAACACGTACACTCTGCTTTTTAACTTTCCTTATAGTTAACAATTAATATTAACTCCTCTCTTGAATCATAATTATCTTCATTTCAATTATATTTGACAAAAAACTAGGGGCCTAAGAAATGGGCTCTCCTTTTTCTAATCCTCAACACCTAATTTAAGAACTTTCGCTTCATACTGCCAAGTCACCATCTTCTTCTAGCAAAAGTGGCTTTGTTATGTTAATGATATTTTCGTCTCCAAACTACTAACCCACTCTCATACTTAACTTCAAATAAATCAATCATCTGAACATTAAATTTACAACAAAGAACTCTCCAAAGCAAAACCTTACTTTACTTGACACCTATCTACTGGGATATAAAAAACCCCCCAGTTTCCCGGCCCCCCCCCCCCCCATTCACTTTGCTTTACATGTTGTATACCGTAAACTAACATTTAACACCTTCATAGATTCATCATTCGGTCGTTTGCTTGCCCATCCACCAACACACAATCAGGTGTTTTAATCTTCCTTTTTCTAAAGCCTCGAATTTGCTCTCTACTCCTTTCCCAAACTGAATTAAGCTGAGTTTTCAAACACTTTCACCAACTCATACCCTCAAAAAAATAATATCTCACTCTCAAGCAAGCATAAAACAGAAATTTATAACCCCTCTAAAACCATCCGCACTTACACTTTTTCTTATTTACCCATCCCCTCATATCAAAATCATTAAATCCTTACCTACGATCTCTAAGACTTAACAATCCAACACATCTTGGTAAACGTATTATTCAAACCTCAAACTCAAACCTTTAATAAATTTCCATGTGTTGAGTATAATCCTTTGTTTTAAACTGCGCTTCTCCTACATTGAGTCGAAAGCTAATGATTTCAACTAGACGCCACTACAACACAAACATGAACTCCTTTTGACTGTCACAAACTCGCACTCCACTACAAGAACAGACCTCAATTCAGTCACAACAGATCACATTAATGGCATGCAAATCATTTTAGCGAAGTATTTGCGGCCCACACAAACGCAAAACTCATTGATCTTTGCATTAAAACTTTCCACTTTAACATACTACATAGGTGAACCACCTTGACCCCACCTTAACAGAAATTTTGACACACCAGCCTTTTTTCAAAAAAATAAAATAAGTTTACTTAAATTAATTCTTAATTATTTTAAATCTTCTAACATAAAATCTTTAATTGTTAAGAATATTTCATGTTAATTCTTCATTCAATGGAGCGTCTGAAGTGGATCTAGTAATTAGTGAATCGAAAGCTAACGCTTCTTAACATACTTAAGACATTTTATTATGTATAAAATTAATTATATATTCTAAAATATTTTGCCAGTTTATTATAATAATCAGGCTCCTAGATTGATATATATATATATTATGTATATATAATTATAATATATATATAATTATTACTATATATTATATTATATACTATATATATATACTATTATATATTTATATATTATATATATATATATATATATATATACTATATATATATGTGGGAGGGAAGGTAGCGCTTCACCGAAGGATGCAATTACCCAGCACTGGCATATATAATAGTATCTAGAGTACGTCCTCCACCCCAATTTGGGGGCCAACCCAAATTTGTTCAGTGCCAAATGTCTCCGCTTTTTGGCGTTCATATCACATTCTCTTACTTGGGAGTAAGCATCTCCCTTTATCATACGCATATAATGACAATTTTAGATTGGAAATGGCTCCCACCAGATCATTAATATATATTTTTTACTCAAGAAATGATTTTAAATTCCATATATTGTGGATTCTGTAAAATGAATTGGAATATAAAAATTTAAGTAAAATATAGGACGCTGTAGACAACTGAATCTGAATTAATATTATTTCTTGGTCTAGTGTAAAACTTTAAACATCCAAATATCCCCCCCGAAACCACTAAGCTGGATAGTGAAATACTGGAAACGTGAAACATAATATTATAGAATGAACTTTCTCTTGTTATGAAGTATTATTGAAAGAACCTCAGCCCCTCGAAAAAAAAAAAAATTTTTCTTTGAATCTCTTTATTTTCGATTTTCATAAACTTTTCCAAGAATCGCACAACTGAAAAATGTTGCTAGAAATGAAAAGACAGTGCTAAAACATAGTTTAATTTCAATTGAAATGCGTTCTTCTGATTGTTGTTTCACTATGAGTAAAACAATTAAATACATTTTCGTAATATGATTGCAATTCAAGGGAAAATTCTGAATTTATTTTATGAATCAATGTTTCATCTTTCTCGTTTTCATTTCATATTTCAAGTTTCGAATAAGAGGTGTGACCTTTGACCTTATGAGCTTTATAATTTTTATTAATGATAATAGTAAACTAATTTCAACACTCGTCAGGTGATTA
>JABUQX010050322.1:0-10000 GCA_015478945.1 Trachelipus rathkii
GTTGTACTTCGTTCAGTTTCAACTGGGTGTTTAACCGTTTTCGCATTAAACATAAAATGCATTTATTGTATTAGATGACTTTTTACACCGTGATATGTGGTTGATTGTGTAAATTATAGTGTAATATTGTATATTGAAGCATTTTTATTTCATGTCCTACAAAAATTATCGTTTATCTTGTATTAAACTTTATGTCTAAGACCTAGGTTATAAAATGCATTTTCGCGAGTTTATTTCCCAGTTTTTTTTTTCATTTAAAATAAGTTTAAGGTTTCATAAAATATTAACTCGCATGTTAGAGAGGAAAGTTAATAAGTATTAGAAAGTAACGATTTTAACGGCATGTGTGCAAGGTTGTTAAATAGAGTAAAGACGATATTTTAATAAATAATAGAGATTAGGACCAATACGGAGTTTTGTTCTCCCTTGCTTTTAAGGAGATAACTATAAAAAGGGTTATAAATACTTAGTTGACGGTTCCTTAGCTTCGAAGTACCAATCAAAGTATCTCATATAGCCTCTAGTTGGTGAAGAAGATGGCTTCAGCAGAGAAAGGTGTATACCCGAGTACCTAATAATACGAGGAGCTATCAAAAGAAAACCATCAATAACTACCTATGCAGTGGAGGAACACAAAAAGAACTTTAACTATAACGTGAAGTGGAAGAAAAAGAAATAACTCTCCCAGCACTCATGCCACTTTATAATTGGTGACCCAAGAATTCGAACATCCTCTCCAGCATCAGTTCCACAGAAGTATATCTCTCTCCTACGGACGGCGACGCAAACAGAATACCCTCTCCAACGGTGCCGCAATCATCATTTTCTCTCCTACGGTGACACAAGCAGCAGTCTCTCCTACGGTAGCGCAAGCATACGATCACCCGCTGCAGACGCAGGAAGAAAAACACTCCTACTGAGGTAAAGAAGATACCTCCTCCCGACGCCGACCAGTCCTTAGCAGGAGGCCAGGTCAATGATGAATAATCTTCGCCTTCGAGAACATCTTTTCAAGAAGATGCTCTCAGAAGTCTAACCCCTACAAGAAATGAGAGTTAAGGAGAGATTCAAAGAAGTAGATGCAGATGAACTACTTCTACTACAAAGCTGGTCTTCCTGAGAAAGGAAGCGGACAACAAATAGTAGTAGCTCCCAGCAGAGAACCAGATCTAAGAAGAAAAATCCAGCATCATGCAGACCAGTGATGATGCGACTATCAATCACCTTATTAATGCCCAAATCTACCAACCTCAGTTTAACATGGCTGATTCCGTCATCGCTCATCAAAATTTCAAGATGTCACACCAAAGAAAATCTTCAAGCAACAAGCAGACTGATGAAGACGGGAGCATATCATACCGTTAATCCCAGGTCTCCCACACTCAGTTTAACATGGGTATTTCCGTCGACACTTATATCAATTTCAAGATGTTAAATAACGAAGAAACTTCAATCAACAGGCAGATTGATGGAGGCAGGAACATTAGTCACTCAGTTAATACCCAGGTCTACCAACCTCAGTTTAACGTGACTATTTCCGTCTACATTAAGTTAACTAACTACACACTCTACGGAAGAACTCATAGATTACATCTCCAGATGAGCTTCATTTTTTAACAAAGAAGAACGATTCGTTCATGTATGGTATTACGTCTCAATCAATAGGCACCTCAAACCACTGCTACTGTGTATGGATAGATAACCTGAAGAAGTGAATCACCATCAGTATATATTTAGTAGTACGTACAACACAATGGCATGACACATACCATTTCTACTACATGTATGTTCGTTTTCTTAGAAGAATGGAGAGGAATAAATTTCAAAATAGTGATATGTCTACTACAATGGAGGATCTCATACCACTGTCACTGTATTATCTTCATTCAAGCTGTATTCTTTTTGGTGGTTTATAATTTATTCAAAAACGCAAAAGAGAGATCATCATCTATCTTCATGTCTTTCGGACGAATTTCAACACCTGGCTAATATATCGACTTCACAGATGGTTCCTTTACGAGCCGGTAATTCGCCTTCACAGACGATCACTTCATCTACTGAACAGCAGGAACATAATTTAGTGTATGTCGCACCCCAGTGCGAAGGATGCGTGTTAAAAATATCTTAAGTGAACTACGTGCAAAAAAAATAATTTAATGTAAAATTTCGCTGCACTTTTAGGGGCGAAAGTGATTTTTTTTTTTTTTTTTTTTTGTAGTCCATCACCACTCACGGGCTGGGCCATTTTCAATATGTAGTGTGTAGTCACCCACAATAAAATATATTGCATTTTCTTAGTCACCCATTAAACATATTGTATTTTTTTTAACCACATTCAAAGAAAATATGTTTATATAGTAAATATTTTTTATTAAATTATATGGAATGACGATAATTGAAAATATTGTTTTAATATGGTAATGTAGTACTGAATAATGTAATTTTTGTTATTTTAGCATTTTTTATGCCTTATTTGGGAAAATAATCTTGTTCCTAGTGAAAATTGTACTCTCTCTCTCTCTCTCTCTCTCTCTCTCTCTCTCTCTCTCTCTCTCTCTCTCTCTCTCTCTCTCTCTCTCTCTCTCTCTCTCTCTCTCTCTCTCTCTCTCTCTCTCTCTAAAGACGTAAAAATGTATTTATTGTATTAGATAAATTTTTACACTGTGATATTGGGTAGATTGTGCAAATTATAGTATAATATTATATTTTGCAGCATTTTTGTATCATATTCTATTAAATTATCGTTTATCTTGTATTTAACTTTAAGTCTAAGACCTAGGTTATAAAATGCATTTTCGCGGGTCTATTTCCCGTGTTTTTTTCTCTGTCTGTCTGTCTGTCTGTCTGTCTCTCTGTCCCTCTCTCTCTCTCTCTCTCTCTCTCTCTATATATATATATATATATATATATATATATATATATATATATATATATATATATATATTATATATATGTAATATATATATATATATATATATATATTATCTCGTCAGATTTGTTACCGGGCCGAGTAAGTAAAACAGCCAAAGTAATCATATATATATATATATATATATATATATATAATATATATATAATATAATAATAATATATATATATATATATATATAAATAAAATATATATATATATAATATATATATATATATATATAATAATATATGTAATAATAATATATATATATTTAATAATAATAATAATAATAATAATATGTATGTATATAACTAATATATAATAATATATAATAATAATAATAATAATAATAATAACTCTAACTCTTTATATATCTTTATATATATGTATATGTATATATATATATATATACATATATATATATATATATATATATATATATATATATATATATATATATATATATATATATATATATATATATATATATATATATATATATATATATATATATATATATATATATATATATTTATATATATAATGTGTGTGTATGTGTGAATGCGTGAGTGTATGTATTTTTTTAAATTTATTAAAAAATATTTTCAGCTAACTGATATGTCTTTTATAACCAAAAAGTTATTTTTTACTCTAAAATAGTTTAAAATTTTTAACCTCATGAATTACAAATAACCCCATTCTTTCCATTACAAATACATTCAAATATATTGTCTATAAATAATTCATAAAAACATTAATATGTTAAAAGCTAAAAAAGAAAAAGAAGTTTGTATTCTTTTAAAAGCGTGACCTCACTGAATTTAATTAGGTATTCCGATAAACTAAGAAATTTTAGGCAATCAACAAACAAATATAAAGAAAGCCATGAAAAAAATATCCGACTTTTTCCAAATCATAATTCATAATAACAAAGAAAGATTTTAAAAGAAATTCTAATTTTAGTCTGAATATTTGGCCTTCCTCATGCAGTCTCTCTCTCTCTCTCTCTCTCTCTCTCTCTCTCTCTCTCTCTCTCTCTCTCTCTCTCTCTCTCTCTCTCTCTCTCTCTCTCTCTCTCTCTATTGGCCTAATTTGCTTCATACTTAATAGCAGTATTCATTAACTTAATATCAAAGAAGAAGAAAGCTTTATATATATATATATATATATATATATATATATATATATATATATATATATATATATATATATATATATATATATATATATATATATATATATATATATATATATATATATATATATATATATATATATATATATATATTCATATTCTTCTCCTTCTCTTCAGCTCCCAGAAGTATACCATACGCCTGTCAGGGCAACCAACATGTTCATCTATCTTATTCTATCATTGAAAATTTCTGATTCCCAATGAGCTTCAATGTCTGGCATGTCAAATCTCCTGAGAATCTCTTCTGTGGTTTCCTTCTATCTTTTTCTTGGTCTTCCTCTAGGTCTACTTCCATCTGGTATCCACTCCCAACATCCCCTTGCAATTCTTTCCTCTCCCATCCTCTTAAAGTGAACCAACCACCTCAAATGAGAATAGTCGATTTTGTTCAAAACCGGGCAAACACCGATTCTTTCTCTAATTACTTCATTTCTTATCCTATCTCTCCTTGACTTTCCAATCACAGCTCTCAAAGATTTCATTTACGCTGCCTAAATCTTTCTCCTATCCGCAGTCATCAGCTCCCAACTCTCAGCTCCTTATGTCAAAATTGGCGTCGGCACGGTGTTAAAAATAATCTTCTTTACCTCAAGTGGAACATTTTGTTCTTTTATGGCTGGATACAATGCCTCCACACATCCACTAAAACTCTTTATCCTTTCCATAATATCTTTAACGATACCATCCTCATTTGTAACTGCACTACCTAAACATTTAAAAATATCTTAGCACTTCACCGCTTTGTCTCCAATACCAATATTAAATTCCAGCCGCGCCAATGTGCCTAGCAGTTAAATTTGTTCCTTTTCAACGTTCATTTTCATACCTCTGGCCATCAGACATTCGTTCCATCTTCTTTTGTTCCTCTTTATTTTTCTCTCTATCCGTACTCCACTCTGAAATATCCTCCGCATAGGTCATTTTCCTATTTTTATACCTCTCCTCTCTATTTTCCCTGAAGTCGGCAATAATCACGTTCACATATGCTATAAATAGCAACGGAGATAAAACACTGCCTGTTTAACTTCCGTCTTCACGTTAAACCTTCTTTTTGACCCTGTCAATGTTCTGACACTGCATGTGCATTGGGTATATAAGATTTCAACCGCCTTTATCAATTGCCCTGTCACCCTATATCTTTCTTCCATATATTCCCATAACCTCTCTCTGGGTATAGAATCAAAGGCCTTCTGCAAGTCTATGAAAGCTATATAGAGAGTCTCGTTAAACTCGCAAGCCTTTTCCATCACCTTTCTTAATCCAAAAATCAAATCTGTAACTCTACAATTTTTATTATATTCATGTTGTTCCTCTCCCAAATTTGGTTCCACCCTGGCACTTGTCCTTCCTTCTATTATTCTATCATAAAACTTATCTCATATTGCTTTATATATATATATATATATATATATATATATATATATATATATATATATATATATATATATATATATATATTTTATATATATATATATATATATATATGTAAAGGTCAGAATATTATACCGTAGTAATTCGAGTATATTGCTTGTTTATTAGCCTAAAATGTTATGCGTCTCAGACATAAGGATTTTGGCACTTATATATAAACAGTAGACAGAGAAGAAGAGAGAAGAGAGAGAGAGAGAAGAGAGAGAGAGAGAGAGAGAGAGAGAGAGAGAGAGAGAGAGAGAGGAGAAAGAAAGAAGAAAAACAAGAAAGAAGAAAAAGAAGAAAGAAAAGAAGAGAAAGAAAGAAAAAAAGAAAGAAAGAGAGAGAGAGAGAGAGAGAGAGAGAGAGAGAGAGAGAGAAAATTAAGGTCTAATTATATTTGCAAAACATTAGAGCTATTCTATTTCCCTTTTAATTGAGCTTGGAGACTTCGCTCTAAATAGCTTATAGTTATTATTGTATTGTATACTCTAAGTTTCCATCCCATTTCCGTATACATATATATATATATATATATATATATATATATATATATATATATATATATATATATATATATATATATATATATATATATATATATACTAACTATATAATATATATATATATATATATATATATATATATATATATATATATATATATATATATACTGATGATTTAACCCCTGGAGGCAACACAAAATGAAACTATTCAAAAATTAAATTATTTCTTTTTCACATTTATCACATAACAATAAACTATATATAAAGTTTAATCACATAAAAATTTAAAGATATAATCCGAGCTTTCGCACTCATGTCCGAGCTGCTTCTTCAGGAACTAAATTTCAGGAACGGAGGTTGGGAAAGAGTATAGCTCCAATTTCTGTTGTCTTCTTCTTCTTTTCTGGCAACATGGTTGTTTGAAGGAATAATGGACTATGTGTTAGGTTAAATTTGTTTTAAATAATTTTTAAGCTTAGGAGATTGTTTTAAATGAAAATTCGTAAAGTCATCGATATGGGGGTTTCCTATTTTGGTGTTAAAATTATGTGAGTTTTTGATTAGGAAAGACTCGATGATTTTTCTTTGTTTGGTATTTTGAATAGGTATGACTAGTTTGTGGGATCTGATATTAATTAAATGGTTATTAGTATTTCTATGTATGGTTAAAGATGAGGAAGGGTTATCTATGCGTAGGTCGTGTGTATGTTGATATATTCTTGTGTCTATGTTATTAGTTTCTCCTATGTAATGTTTATTGCAATTTGAACAAGGGATCGTATATATTCCTGATCTTACACGCCGCCTCTATCAACACAAACATGACCTTCTACACGACAATTAAAATTCTTCCCTTACACTACATCACTCTACTTATAATCATTCCATTAGCATTAACCAAATGACACCTATTTTACATGTACAAAATCTACAAAAACGAAAACTCATTGAATCCTTTTTATCATCAATTCAAATAATTCCAAAAAACAAAAAGGCGATTATAACATAGGCAAAACAATATTCTGAGCACTACACAATTTTAAAAAAAAATTGTTATCCAAACTTTAAAATATTACATAACTAAATAATTTTTACTTTTTTCATATGTTAGTTTATAATATACTTCTTCTGAAGAAGGTTCCAGCTTAGGAACGAAAGCTCAAGAATATATATTAATTTAACTTGTAAATGTAACTATTTTTCTTAACTGATTCCTTTTTATCTTATCAATAAGGCCCCTCCTACTGATAAATATTTACTCTAGCGAATCATCGCTTTACCTATGTATATATATATATATATATACATATATATATATATATATATATATATATATCAGCTCCGACATTTTTTATATTTCTATATATAATATATATATATATATATATATATATATATATATTAATATATATATATATATGGCACATGGCATTTGGAACTATAAAGTGAAAGAAGATGAAATCAAAACTGAAGTGAGAATTTTAGTGTGAATTGGAAAAAGTTTTAAATATCATAATAAATAGAAATATAATTTAAAATACATTACTTTTCATGTTCTACATATATATAGTAAACTTTTCTTCTAAATAAACTTTCCTCAAAAGTCTATAGTTTTTCCTTCCTTTATGGTAACCTTCACCTATATATATATATATATATATATATATATATATATATATATATACATATATTTATATATATATATTTAATATATATACAAATATATATATATATATATCTTTCTCAAATATATATATATATATATATATATATATATATATATATATATATATATATATATATATATATATATATATATATATATATATATATATATATATATATATATATATATACATTATGACAGCATATATATATATATATACAAATATATATATATATATATATATTTTTATAAATATATAATAACCATATAAATCTTCTACTCTTATATATATATATATATTATAAAAGTTCACACCTCACGGGCATAGCCCTATTCTAGGAGGGAACTTCTCTAGGTAGTTTCTACCTAGGATCCGGACTAGGATCGAACCCGCGCCCTTGCCATGCGACTCTGTCGCTCTACCGATTGGGCCACGTTATATATATATATATATATATATATATATATATATATATATATATATATATATATATATATATATATATATATATATATATATATATATATTTTATACATATATATAACCTTAATAATATATATATATAGTATGTATATATATATATATATATATATATATATATATATATATAATCTAGTGAAGATTTAATAAATTAAACTGCTCTATACTCTTCGTTTAAATCATAAGAATCTTATGTAAAGGACAAAGGTATAAGCGCAGTCTTTGAAAAGGGTTCGTGAGTGGTTGGTGGTAACCTGTAAAAAGACAAAACAATAAAAAAAAATAAGAAAAAAAGACAAAACAAAACAAAATGGATTACGAAATCTGTTTTAGGCCTAAAGGGGTGAAATGTCCTTAACAACTTAATGACATTCCTTTTCTTCACAAGGTATCATCTCTAATGAATGTTTTTATCTTTAAAATTTGATTCTCCTTTTAATACGATAACGTTATAATGTTTGCATTATTAATATTAGGGTTAGCTAAACACCAAAAAACAAACCATACCGTACCACGCCAACCCGCACCACACAAAACCGCACCAAACCAAATCAAACCAAATCAAGCCAAACCAAACCAAACCAAACCAAACCAAACCAAACCAAACCAAACCAAACCAAACCAAACTACACCGCACCAAAGTTTCACCTCACCGCACTGCACCGCACATCACTAAACCAAACGACCCCACCATGAATCGCACCGCACCACGTCAAATCACACCTCATCACAATTGCACCGCACCGCACCGCACCGCACCACACTGTAACGCAGTGATGTCCCGGTTAACCGCACTTCATACTCAATATTTGAGGTAATAAAGGTATTGATTTATTTTTCTTTTAATCGAAATCTTTTTTCCTTTTTAATTTACACCTCAAGGGCATAGCCCTGTCCTACAAAATAAACTATTCTAGGTAATTGCTACCTAGGATTCGAACGAGGGATCAAACCCTACCCATTTACCTTGCGACTTAATCGCCCTAAAGTTCAAACACGCTTCACGATCATCTAATTTTTTTTGCTATATTTCTTATATATATTTTCGGTTGTAACAAGTTCTTTCTTTAAAGTAAATTATTACAATCCCACCGAACCGCACCGCACCGCCCCACACCGCACCACACCGCACAGGGACACTGAATTATGTTCTGCACCGCATGGAACCGCACCGGTGCGAGACCAGTAAAATTTTAAAGTTTCTCACATTTATCATATAAGCAACATATATTTATATCTGATATTTTCTACCTTATTATTTAAATTTAAAAATCTTTCATTTTACCGTAATCTATTTTAATAATTAATTAACTAATTAAGCAATTGATTAAATTTAAATATTAATAAATTTAATATTAATATAATATTTATTGTGCCGTAATATAAAATTTAATAATATCGCAAGTCTTTAAATTATTTTCTAAAATGATTATTATTATTATTATTATTATTATTATTATTATTATTATTATTATTATTATTATTATTATTATTATTATTATTATTATTATTATTATTATTATTATTATTATTATTATTATTATTATTATTATTATTATTATTATTATTATTATTATTATTATTATTATTATTATTATTATTATTATTAAGTAAGTAAATAATTAAATAACTGAAGAATTCTAAACTACCCCTTGGTGAATAATTCTCCCGAACAATTTCTTTAGAGAGAGAGAGAGAGAGAGAGAGAGAGAGAGAGAGAGAGAGAGAGAGAGAGAGAGAGAGAGAGAGAGAGATGGCGCTGGGAAGAGTCCTGCTAAGCTTAGCCTGAGCAATGAACGCTTAATGGAAGGACTGAAGAAGGTCATTAGTC
>JABUQX010050322.1:17500-39288 GCA_015478945.1 Trachelipus rathkii
CAAAACAAAATAAATTGTATTATTTTTAAACGAATTTTATAAGATGCATCCTGTCTTGACTCCGTCTTCAGCTTTATTCCCTTTCGAGACAAGAATACAAATGATATTTATAAATAAAATATACTCTTTTGTTATAATAGGGACATATATTACAGCAAATTTATGCAAGAAAGTGAGGAGGTACAATTCTGAAAGGGAAGCAATCGAGATTTGGAAAAAGTGTTGTCAGTATTAATATTATTTATGATTTATTAGAAACATTGCAGAATTATCATTTAAAACATACATCATAGAGAGCTAAATGAAAATCATAATAATAATTATAATAAAATAATCATATAAATTTTATAAGATGTGAATCGTAATTATCACTTACGTCTTACCTTGAATAGAGAGACAATAATTATAATATTTATAATGTAATTATATAACTTAATAATGTAATTATAATGAATTGTAATGTAATAAGGTAATATTGATTTATAATGTAATTATAATAAATGATATTTATTACTCAAGACTTATGTTGGACAGAGTTGAACGATAAGTTAATTATACGTTTAATATACTATAAGTTAAAAATGATAATTATCACAAGACTTACATTCAACAGATCTGAGAAAGAATCAATTTAATAATTATAATATAATTAAATTGCAGTTATATTGTAAGTTTTGAATTATTAACGTCCCCCATAACATATATACTGGACAGATTTAGACTATTTTTTTTTTACCACCACTTACGAGCATGAACCCTTTCAAGGAGTGAGCAGAGTAATAAGATAAAAGAAAAACCACCCAAACTCAAGCCCAAAGCAAATCAATCTCTCAGTTGAGCTAAGAAAGGGGCCTTAAAAAGAGGAAGATTAAATAAACCAGGGAAAAACAGTAGATTGCAAGGAGTTCCACAGAACAGAGGTGGCTGGAGAGAACGAGAAAATTCAAGAGAAAGCAAGGTAACCCTTGTGCTACGAGGGAATCGCATAGGTGGTGGAACGTGAAAGATCACCTCTCACTATAACCTGCCGTTGTAATACCTATAGAAAATTGATAGTACCCAGGAGTTTGGAAATATGGGACAGTTTTTTAGTCTTGTAGCCTTAGACTCAACTCTATCTCAAAGAAGTGTGGAGCCGAACCCCCTTAAATGGGGTGAACAATATCCCATACAAGGGCGGATAAGACCCATATTTAATAGGAGTTACTGTTCGAAAGAAAATTATTCCTGCAACCTGATCAAAACTTCCAGCCTTTTTGAAACCACCTTAGCAATCGTTGTGATATGAGGTTTCCAAGATAATTTATTGTTTATGTTCCAACGAGGGTTGGCTGAGCACCGTAACTTCCCGCACCGCACCGCACCGTACCACAACGTTTTTGGACACTGGAATTTTGTGCCGAACAACACCGCATCTAAGTAACTGCACCACACACCGCACCTGGTGGGTCGGCCCACCCTAGTCCCAACCAAGAATATTTATGTTGTTCACAGGTGAAACGAGAGAGACGTCGAAAGAGATTGGAAAATTGTGAGGTATTATTGAGAGGGAGATGTGAAGAGGTCGAATTTTTAAAGAGTTGAATTTCACAAGGTTAAGGCGAACAAGCTGGGAAATCCCATCCAGATCGCCAAGAAGGGAATTGAAAAGTTGAAGTCAAAATGCAACTCTAGATGCAAATGATGGAGTAGATATGAAATGAGTGGAAGGACTGTTAAGTAATCTGCATAAGAATGGGCACAGTTAGAAGTGCAGCTGAGAAGATCGTTGATGAAAAGTAGGAATAACGCTATTTACAGTAGATAGAAAAGAATCTTGCGGAACACCACAATTAACAGGAAGTGAACATAAGGTTTTTCCAACACAGGGACAGTTATAGAACGATCTGAGAGAAAGCTAGACATGAGTATGAAAAGAGAAGGAGGAAACCCAAAGAAATAGATTTTAGAGTAGTGAAGAGTGCAATACTCAATATAAAAAATTCGATATGTTAAGTGACACCACACAAGACTCTCCAAAGTCCAGAAGGGCAGAAAACCATAAATCAGTGAGACTAGGAAAGTATTCGCATTAACATATATATAATTGGCGCCTGAGTCAGGATAAGCCAACTTAGATGATAATCTGAAAGATATTATAGATAATATGAGTATGAGGATGTTTTTGTTTTTAAGGTAGTAGTTTCACATCTTCGATAGATATCTCGCACACTCAGAGATAGACGACCAATATAACCGCGCAGAGACATATAGAAATATTATTCCCCGCTTCAGCATTGAGCACGCGCGCACACATGACTACAATTATATATTTAGAGAAAATTAGTAGTTTTAAGTTGAACAAGGAACGACGAAGCCAGATCATAATTACTCTCCCTCAAAACACTGGAAGGAATGTCGTCCGGACCACCAGTCTTCCTGACGCCCATACTTGTAGATCTCAGGGTCTCATGGATCCGATCATGTGTAATCACAGGGAGAGCTATGGTAAACCTGAGAAGAAAAGGAATAGGAGGGATTTGTAGAAGTTATCAGAAATGTGTTTAGCAAGTGGTCAGAAATTTTTATCAGTAGGAGAACCAAGTAGTTCAGTTTTTTAAAACCAAAACAGGCGATATACCCTTTTATGTTTGTGAAGCTCACACGAATATAGAACATCTCCCACTCAATCACTAACCCTAGCCACACATATACCCAAGTTGAAATCGAAAATTATCAGAGATTCAAAATAATTCAAACGAAAGCAAAACAAATAAACAATCCAATAAATTCAAAAAACAAAAAAATGAAAATAAAGAAATCCATAAAAAAAAAAAAATTACAAAAAATGAATAAAATAAATCCAGTAAATCAAAAAAATCAAAATATATCATATAAATTTGAAACAAAAAGAGTTTGTCAATTGTTCTCTTCTTAATGAAAGTTATTAATTAGCTTCATTTACAGAGAGTCTTTTATATCACCACACCGCCAAAAAATTTTCGACAATATCATATCATCACGGACATCTCTAATTCACAACTTCATATATATATATAATCTTCGGGTTCACTTATCATACACCATAGGTAACAAATGCCTAGAATATATTAATATATATATATACTCCATATATCTCACTACTATACTACTATATATATATATATATATAATATATTATACATAAATAGCAAATGTATAATAATTGTAAGCCTATACTACACAATTCCTCTACACTAACCACCTGATATATATATATAATAAACTACATAATCCTCTATATACTCATGATATATATATATAATACCAAATTAATATATAATATAATAATATATAATTCATTCAGGCGGGTATCCTCAACATTGTGAAGCTAAATTCTCTAAAGACTCAGTTCCTTCATATCTTCCTCTAATAAACAATTCTCTTATCTTTCGATAGTTCGCCGTTCTCTGCTTTTGAATGACTTGCATATAAAACAGTTTGAAGACCTCAACCATGAAACATATAAACAACTATAAACCTGCATTACTTAAGAGAAATTTATTACAAATGTAACGAAAAGGATATGAAGAATAACGCTATATAAAAGGCCGCACACTTAATACCCTTCGAGTTAGGAGGAATACTATTTTTCTCGTGAGCAGATAATATACCTAGGTTTACACCAATCTGTTTGCAGTTATTTCCTCGTCGAGGGTGGCAATGTTTGGGCCACTTTCACTTACCTTTTACACACTTTACCGCGTAACTTTTTTTTTTTTGATTGAACCTCCAGATGGCCTCTACAACAAATGAAATTTTTGAGCAGCTGCACTCTCAAAGATTTAATGAAAATCCAAACAATGTCAACTCGCAGAACACAACAAAAATATATATTATATCGAGCGTTTGCCATTAATGGCGCGTATGTCTATACTTCTCTACATGAAGTGCTCTAAACACACAAACCTGATCACCGTCCAGAACCAGAAGTCATGGATGCCGTCGTCCAATGTGCCATCACAATTTAGTGGCCAAGGGCTATGGGATTATGAAACTCTCGGACTTGTAAGATTGTAGTACCTGTTCTTTTATCCGCCACCTCTGTGCCTATGAGAATTCTTTAGCATGCTATTTATTTTTTCTCATTCTAAACACTTAATTTAACAACATCCTCACATAGTAGATTGGATGGATCCAGCTCTCTCGGGTAAATATATATAATTATATAGGGTATTTCAATATATTCTAAGTGATATATAGATATAATTATATTATTATGTTATTATTATATCGTAGTATATAAAATATTCTAAGTATATTATTATTTACTCATTTTATAACGTTAGCATATATTAGTATATATTATATCCTATACCGTATACACCGCATATTATAGAATTAAATCTGATATCTATAATATATATATATTAATATATATATATTACTATATATTATATAATTATATATATATATAGTATATATATATATATATATATTATATAATATATATATATATATAAATAATATATAATATAATATATATATATAAATCATATACTATATAAATATATATATAATACTTATAATATATTAAATATAATATATTATGATATATATTATAATAACTTACTATAATAATTATATATATTATAATAATTATAATATAATAATATATATTATATATATATAAGTTATTAATTATAATAATTGATAGAAAATGAATAACAAGATATATAATTTAATATATAAAAGAATATTTTTACAACTGATTTGCTTTGGATGAGATTAAATATCAATACGTGATTAAAATGCAAAAATATAACTATTGGAAAAATATTGAACAATAGAAATAATACAATGATGTTTTGTAATATGCAAATAACTTGAAAACTGTAAGAGCAATAAATTTAAATAATATAGAATAATAATAAAAAAAATTAGAAAAAGAGGGTAATTGAAAAATAAAAACACAGATACAACAAAATAAAATAAAAAAATCAAAAATTAACCTCACTCGATCACCGCCACCGAACAATCAATAACAACAACAAACAACAACAACAACAACAACAACAACAACAACAACAACAACAACAACAACAACAACAACAACAACAACAACAACAAAAATTTTTTTTAATACAAAATCAAATTAAACAAACTACATCACCGAACCACCACTACCTTCGAGAAACAGAAATTGCGTTCTCGAAAGTGCACACAGTACAATAACAACAACAAAATTTTTTACATAATTCAAAGAATAAAATACTCTAAACCACCAATGTAAACACCACCACCACCACCAACAACAACAACACAACAACAACACACACAACAACAACAACAAACAACAACAACAACAACAGACAAATTTTTTTTAAAAAAAGATCAAAAATTAACCACCGGTTCGTCGAACCAACAACAGGATGCACAACTACAACACAACAACAACAACAACAAGCACAGCAACAGCAACAACATAACAAACAACCATAACAACAATAACAATAACAAAAAACAACAAAACAACATACAATACAACACAACACAACACAACAACACACAACACACAACACAACAATTTATTCCTAAAAGCAAACAAAACACACAAACACAGATACAATAGGGATACAATACATACCAAGATCAACAATTAACACCAACACATCGCAACACGCAAATTACCCCTCAGAAAGACACAGGAAAACATTACAACAACACACCCCACAACACCGCACAACACACAAACGCAACACAACACTGCACCAACTTGTAACGTAAGAGTTATCCTCTCAATTTCATTCAAACCCAACAACCAACAACAACACAACAACAACAACACAACCACAACAGCCCTCACAAACAACAACAACAACCAACAACAACCACAACACAACACAACACAAGACATCCAAATAACCGATAGGTACCCAACAAAGTAAAACCAACACAAACCGCACAAACCACCATAAAATAGACATATCACGACACAAGCTGACAGCACACACAACAAACAATAACTACCACAACACAACACCCAACACCTCCATCCTTAAAATTTACTCTAACATACACAACAACAACATTCACAACAAACACAAACCAACAACACAACACAACACAAACAACAACAACAACAACACAACACAATAACACCAACACAACACAAATACAAACACCAAAACAACAACAACAACAACAACAACAACAACAACAACAACAACAACAACAATTATCTTAAGAAATATTCCTCCTAAGTAATTAATATCATTCAAGACTTACATTATAATTATAAAATAATTTATATCATAATTGAAATTATAGTTGCTATACTCGCTCTGTTCAACGTACTGCAAGTCTTAATTGATAAGTATCATTCTATTATTTCAATATAATTATATATATTTTTTTTTTGCATTACACTTGCATTATAATTATATTTTCTTACACTTTAATCGATCTAATTGGGAAGCATTGTGCCGCTTCTTTGCTAACTACCCTAAAATTGAATCCCATTTTGACTTTGAGAATACTTCGGCAAATGCCGGAAAACTAGGAGTCGTACACTCAACTACATAACTACTTAGATAAATTCTTACAACTGAATTTAATACCCTTCGAGTACTTAAGCACAAAGAGGAGTCACTTACGATTAAAACATTTGAGAAAATGAAGTAGTTTTTCAGGCAATCTACTTGAAACATCTTGTCCCCAAAAAATTATTCATTCTGCAATAAAGCTGAAAGAAGTTTCAAGAACTTCTATTAACTTTTGTAATTAATATGTATTCAAAATTTAAAGAAATTTTAATTTTAATTTTATTTGTAAAATGTTAGTTCTTTCTAATAATAATGTTAAAAAATATAATATTATGTTAGAAATTTGGTTTCATATTATATCAAGATTTAATCTTAATATACGTTGATTTTCAAGACTTTGAAATATAACTAACGAATGCTATATATAACGAATTCAAGATATTCGGATAAGATTAATTAATACTTCTTTGTTTTCTAACGGTCTTCGATATTCATTGATAGTTAAGGTAGTGTTTAAAGTATACACTTTTGCACAAGAATATATATATCTAAATTCCCCTTGAAAACTATCATTATTTAAATGAGATAAGTGTCAAATAATTTCGTTTAAAGTTTTAATTTGAACGCTACTATATATAATATTTATTTAATATTTTGATAATGCTATAATACTGAAAGGACATATTATTATTATACTATTATTATATATATATATATATATATATATATAATATAATTTATTATATATTATATAATAAGCCTATCTAATTATATATTATATATAATTATTAGTATATCACTAATAATATTATATATTATTATTTTATATATTATATATATATTTATATATTATATATATTTTATATTTAACATATTATATAATATATATATAATATATATATATACTATATATATTTTAATACTATATATATATATATATATATAATTATATTATATATAGTATATATATATATATATTATATATATAGTATCAAATATATATAAATATTATATATATATATATATATATATAGTATATATATATATACATATACTATATATATAATATAATATATATATATAATATAATATATATATATATAATATATATATATATATATATTTATATATATATATATATATATTATATTGATTAATATATAACTATATATACATAGTTTATATTCTATATATATATATTATATATAATCAAGATATATATATAATTTATGATATTATATCTTATATATTATATATAATATATTATATTATATACTTATTATATAAATATATAATACATATATATTTATTATATATATATATATAATTATATATATAATTGTATAACTAAATATTATATCTCATATATGATTATATATATTAATATATATATATATATTATATATTATATATATTATATATATAATATATATTATATATATTAGGCCTTATATATATATATATATATATACTATATATATATATATATATATTATATATATATATATAGTTATAATAATATATTATTAGTATATATATAATATAATTAATTATAGTTATTATAATATCAAATAAACGATATAATTGGGGTAATTTTTATCAATATCTATATATATATATATATAGGGCAGATCCCGCCAGGGCGCAGGAATGGTAACTAGAAAACTGATAAACAATCTACAGGAAAATAATACATTTTTGATTTCAGCAAGTAAATTTCATCGTTACAAACTTTTAAAAATAAATATTTTTATTCCTAATAAAGAGTTACCCTTAAATATTAGTATAATCTTAAACCTGGCAAGTGTAGCTCTGTGAATTGACCTTGAATTCAGCATGTAGTTCTGAGAGCAAAAGTTGCCAAGATACACACATTTTATTTATATTATATCTTTGGAGAAATGTTTATTTTTTCTTTATATATTCCTTTTTAGGGGGTTCGAGCCGACGGAGGGACAGAGGGAGACGAAGTTCCCCCCCGTCGTCCCCCGGTAGGCCGAGAAAACCCGACTCTTCTCCATCTTTAATTTTTACCGTCGGGTCATTCTTTATCTCTAGTAAGGAAAAAATTCCAACATTTGGCAACTTTGCCGCGCTCCCTCCGACTACTTCAGCTCTTCGTATTCTCAAAAAACGGTAATTTTTTCAACTTTTTCTTAACAATTTTCAAATTTTTTAAAAAGACCGTTATTTTTTTATTTTTTTAATTTCAGGGGTTAAAAATGTCTCCTGATTAATAAATGATATTTATTTTCGTGTAGCTGTTAAGTTTTATTTAGTTACATGCCTCGCCTCTTCGGATGCTACCTCTATATATATATATAATATATATAATATATATATATATATATATATATATATATATATATACTATATATATAAATTATTAACATTTATATATATATATATATATATTTATATATATTATATTCTGAAATATATATTATATATATATTTAACACTTAAAAATATCTTATAATATATTATATAGTAATATATAAATAATACGATATTATATAGAATATAATATAATTATAATATATAATAATATTATATATATTATAAATCATTATAATTAAAAATGAAATAAATTTGGACCATAATATCTACAAGGACTTCAACAGGAGCTAGATTTATTTAATACCATATAACCTAAGAACCAAAAAAAAGAATAAATTGAATTGCATGATTCTGATTGAATCACGAAAAACATCTTTTACACCTGGTTCTTCACTATTATTCGCATGTACTGCAATACAAAACAAATACAAAATCCTGGTAATTGTACTGTTAGTGCTAACAAAATTACCATCTTATATTTAGTTATTTGCAAAAATAAACGAATTCTTGTTGTTTAAAATCAAAAACACAACACAAAAAGTAAATGATGGCAATTACTACGTCAAGATTATACAACATATAATTTTATAAAAAAATTAATTCACAAACACCAACCACCGACACATATATATATCATACTCTATATAATTATAAATCATATAGCTATAATATATATACATAATCTATATAATATATATACATAATATATATAATAACTATAATATATACTGATTTATATATATATAATATATTATATATATAATACTATATATATTAATAAATTGCCTAACTCGTTACTATATTATATAGGTTTGTCTTAAACTAATTAATTAATCTCTCGATTCAAGCATCAAATCTATTACTCTTGTACTATTAATTATTCAATAGCTAATTCGCTCAAATTGAGTTCCACTGTTCCTAACTCATTATTAATAGTATGGCAGCACGGCCATTAGACTCAGCAAAAACAATTTTCTTCATTTGAAGACATCAGGTTAGCCAAAGTGAATTTCTCGTTACTGACTGGCATTGAATTTGGAGGATGATTTGCTTGGGAAGCTTATCTCCAAATCTGGAATAGGCCTACCACTCACATTATTTTTAAATATTCGCCTTTTCATTTTTTCGCTGTATAGCACATAAAACCACAGAATATTCGGTTTTTCCTGCAGGATTTTCATTTACAGCACAATATAGCATTTGTCTTTCACTTTTCGTAATTTAATTATTCATATTTTAATTTTTTTTGGCAAATTTAAATGACTTTCAAGATATATAAATATATTCTAATTATATTAAAATTTGCACTCATACTTATCTTCGCACAGAGAAATTTTAAAATGGGAAGACTGCTCTCGCAAGATCTTGATAGACAATTATGGTCAAATTTTTAATATATTTAATATTATATATATATACTATATATATTATAAATATTATATATCTATAATATACCCCCTACTAATATATATATATATAGTATAATACTATAATATATTATAAAAAATATAGCTTTCGATATAAAAACTTGTTATATATCACTACTACTACTATACTCACCTATATCCACATTTATCTATACAAAAGAATTGAATACAAGAACCTGTGGAAATAACCACTGTTACTACATATAATATATATATATATTATATATATATATATATATTTATTATATATATATTATATATATATATACTATATATTATAAATATAATATATAAACTCGAATATATAATAGATAATTCAAAATAATAATAACAAAATATATGATAAAAATACATTATATATATATATATTATATATATATACTTAATACTAATTATTATATCATTTTAATTTATATATATATTGATTTTGTAAAAATAAAAAGTAATATACTATATAAATATATATAATTCAGTGTATAATTTATAATCCTATATTATATATATATATATACTATATATATTAATATATATAGTACTTACTGCATATATAACACCTAAAAACGACTAATAATATACTATCATATATGAATATATATTATATATACGTAATATGCAGACTCTTAAATTTCAAAAATTGACACTTAGCTCATATGATAGTTTTCAGGTATTATTATTTTTTTAAAAACTATTTATTTATCGTATTGTATTCATCGAAATTTAACGAAATTTGAATATTTATTCCAATCTTATACATCTAAAAAATCTCAAATAGACGATAACATATTGTTTAACCAAAACAAAAAAGTCCCAGAAAAATCAACTTCAGCTTCAAAGAATAAAAAAGGTCAAAGATAAAAAAAAAAAAATTTCTTAATATACTCTGAGAGGTCACGTGCGTGGAGCTAAGCAAGCTAAACCATAGCGCCCAGAGCTTCCCTTCGAGAGTTGATTTAACATACAAAATGTGTTTTATTTATCTAAAATAAATTTGAATTTTTTAAGTAAAATATGTTTAAATAATTTTATTGTTTTTATTAAATTTCGTATATTAAGCTGAAAAAAGTGTGCTTTTGGAATAGGAAAAACCTAATTTTTAATGATTTATTGTTTTGAAAAATTCAAAATAAAGAGTAATTCAGCTGGAAAAGGATGCTTTTCAGAATTTTAACATTTACTTACGATAATGAGTCAGATTACATTGGCCCTCTCTCTCTCTCTCTCTCATCTCTCTCATTCTCTCTCTCTCTCTCTCATCGCTCTCTCCTCTCTCTCTCTCTCTCCTCTCTCTTCTCTCTCTCTCTCTCTCATCTCTCTCTCTCTCTCTCACCAAAATCGAAATTCACCAACGAATGGTAAACAACACGTCGTATTCAATATTGTTTCTGTAATTAACAGTCAAATGAAAAATTGATAAATAGTTATTATTGTGGATAATTATTTTGCAATTTTATGTATTAATGAACTTATTTCAATTTTGAAATTATCTTTCATTTTACTAGGGAAACGTTGCTTCCCTTGCTTCCATGTAATAATGTCTTGATATATATATAATATATATATATATATAGTATATATATATATCTATAATATATATATATTATATATATTGACTATATATATATATATATATTATATTAAATATCAAATATATATATTATATATATATTTGCATCTAACAAATTGCTATTGCTTCATCTTATACACCAGTAATTATTGTCACAAGGCTAACAGCTATAGAATTTCTAAGGGTTTTGGTATTGCAGCAACATCGGAGTCACGGAACCGCAAGAAGCTGACCGTGCCCGGAGTGGATCAAAATTGTCTCTGTAACTAATTTAACTCAAATGTAACTTCACAGTGCCAGGAGACAATTTTAAAATGAATAGGAACATCAGAGCGGAGACATTTGCAGCGCGACCGGAGCCTTGGGAAAGCCGGAGACCCGGAGCCCAGGAGCCGGAGCACGGCGCCGAGCCGGAGCTCGAGGCCGGAACTGGTACTAAAAAAATGCCTTTGGCAACATCTGCTTGATATATATATATTAAAATTAATATATACTATATATATATATTATAGTTATATATATATAATATAAATATATATATATTTATAATACTATATATTTATATTAACTATAGTATTAATATATAATATCTTACTCACTTAGTTAACTATATATCTAATATATATATATATATCTTAGTACAATACTCACAACACTCTAACACAATGTTAAACAAAAAGTTCACAAACCCAAGTCACGGAGGCACTCAACTTATATTCTAGGAGAGGAATTTCTCTGGTAATTTGCTACCTAGGGATCCTGCCTAGAGACCGAACCCCCTGGCCTTTGAAAGAAAAACTTGCTGAGTAAACATTTGATCATAGGGTAATAATATAATATAATATATTCATAATTATATAATATATATATATATATATAATTATATAAATATATATATATTATATCTATATATATATATATGATTATATATATATATTATACAGTGTGTGTGTGTGTCAGTGTGTTGCTGTTCGTATGACTGTTATGAAAATGCCGGTTCTTTACAGGGGGGGGAAGTCCCCCCCCCCCTGTTATCAGCCACGGCACTGAGCTCACGTCTGGAGTGAGCTTTCCGGTGATGCAAGCATTCCCAGAGAAGGATTCCAGCAAAATTCCCTTCCGCAGACCCCGCCAAGGGACCCACCCAGGCTGCACTGCCCCCTCAATACCGTCTCCCCGCATCGCCGGCCTCGGCGCTCCTGACGGTTTTCAGGAAGTATATAAAAAGTAATATTATACTATATATATATATAATAAATATATATAGTATAATATATATATATATATATATTATTTTTTAAATACTTATATCGTACATATCAAAAAAATATTCATTTATATATATATAATATATATTTAAAGTATAGTTTTATTTTATTATATTTTATCTAATTATTAATAATTAAATAATATCCATACTGTTTCTTTAAATTATATCTAAAACTGGAAAGTAAAAACCGCAGATTTAAAAAATATATATAAATTTCTATTGAAAATTTATAAATGATATCGTGTAATTCCGCAGATTTAGATAAAATTTCAATTTGAAAATAATGAAAGTATGCAAATATTTTTTTGTTTTTTTGTTATTCTAAAACTAAAGCGATAATTATTAAGAAGAAGAGCTCTACAAATGAAGTTGAAATGTGTCATTTCAAACACGAATGGAATTTGTCCAATTAATAATAATAGAACAACGAAAGCTTGGAACAAATATTTCAAGGAAAAGCGGACAAATATTTGTGGCGATGTTTAAATTGTTGCTGGTCATTTCACTGATACGGTGACGTGGAGTTTGAAGCGCAGTGTAGTTTTAAAAATATAGTAGTGCGGCGTGGTTCGGTGCCCTGTGCGCGGTGCGCGGTGAGTATTGCAATAATATAGAGATGCGGTGCTTTAAAGCGTTGGTGCACGACCTTCTGGTGCGGTGCGGTGCGGTGCGGTGCGGTGCGTAAAATTCTGGTGCTTAGCCAACCCGAGTTTAAATATTAAAAATGTTTTAAACAGAATCGTACAAAGTATCGAAATTTTAAAATATAAATAGAAATATATTTGATTTTAGTCACGAGATACCGCGACCGTGGCAGTGGGCGTCGCAGATGTGTCTAGAATGTAATATATCCATTGGGGGGGGGTAAAAGTCTTGATGTTTTGCAACACAGACGAAAGTTTATAAGAATATAAGTCTCTTCTTAAGCATTCGAAGTCACATTCATCCATTCTTAGAAAGATTCTAAAGTTTAATACGTTAAACCCTCCCCCCTAAAACAAAAAAACAAGACAAAAATAAATTAAAAGCCAAAAAAATAGAGGTAGAACAAGTTTTGGTAAAACATTTTGGAGAAGATAGGACGAACAATCCAGAGCTGGAGTACTACAAAAATATTATCATCACAGGTGCTGCTATACTGGAAGATAACAATGACTAGGTGACCGCCAATCGTGAAGAAACATGCAAATTCTGTAAATCAGATGTTGAAGAATGTGTGTGCAAATTCTGCAAATCAGATGTTAAAGAATGTATGTAATATCCTTCTAAGTTGAGTTCTTTTTCTTTAATTATTAAATGTTTTGTAGTAATTCGAAATTTTGAAAATTCAAATTTTTCTTAAATATTTCGCATTTTTGTGAAAAAATCATTAATATATATATACTATATATATATATATATAAAATAAAAAATATATAATATATATATATATATATATATATATATATATATATATATATATATATATATATATATATATATATATATATTATATATTATATGATATATATAATTATATAAAAGTGTTTATATTATATATATATATTATATATTATATATATATGATATATAATATATATATATATATTATAAATTATATATATATCTATAATATATATATATATATATATTACATATATATAATATCAATATATTTAATACTATATATATTAAATATATATATAGTATATAATACTTATATATAATAATATAATTAGTGTAGATAGATAGCATATATTAAATTTGTATAAATATCATATCAATATGATAATATATTATTAACCTTATATAAATATAATATATATATATTAATATATATATCTAATATATATATATATATATATAACACTATATACTATACTATACATATATATATATATAATATTATCTATATACCTATTATTATATATATATATGTATTATTTATATATAACTAATATAAAATGAGTATTAAGAGTATATATATAGAATTATATATATATATATATATATAATATATATATTTATATATATATATATATACTATATATATTATATTATAGTATATATATATATTTATAATAATATATATATGTATATATATATTATTATATATTATATATATATATAATATATATATATATATATATATATATATATTATAATTACTATGCTATATATATATAACTATTTTACAATAATACTATTAAACTATATACATACTACATTCTAATATATTATATATATATATATCTAATATTAATATATAATATAATTATATATATATTATATATATATTATATATTACATTATTAATAATAGTATATATATATATATATTTATATTATATATAATATATACTGTAATATTAGCAAGGGAAATTGTATATTAGTATCTACTTTTCATTGTTAACATACATTTCCTATTTATATCGAAGTAGTTCATGTAGTTTATTATCATATGAGACTCATACAAATTTTTTAATAGAAAATCTATGTAATTAAAAAAAATCCCCCCCAAAAAGAAATAAAAACTAAAAGTAACCAACCTTGATTGTTTTGTATAGAAGATCCATTATAATAATAATAATAACATCAATTCCAAACTTTTCAATTTTATTCTTTTCAGCTGAAATCGATCGGTAGTGCGTTATAATATTATAATTTCTCAACTCTCATATAAATTATAATAATATAATATATATATATAATAAATAATATTAAATATTATCTAATATATATATACTATAATATTATATATATTATAATATATAATATTGTATTTATATATATATATATATATATTATATATATTATATATATATACTTATAATATATATTATATATATATTATAGTATATACATATATATATAACTATATAGCTATATAAATTTTTCACTATAACCTATGGTCTATATTATAATATATATATAATATAATATATATACCTATAATATATATATCCTATTACTATATATATATATACTCATTATATAAGTATATAAATACCTAAATATAATATATATCACCTTTACTATAATTATTATATATTATTATATATATTATATATATATATATATAAATATATAATATATACATTAATATACAACAATAATAATATTATTAATATACATTATTACCATAAATATAACTTATTATATATATATATATATATATTATATATATATATATCATATACACATATATATATTATATATATATAATATATATATTATATATTTATACATATATATATATATATAATATATATATATCTATATATATATAATTATATAATATATATAATATATATATAATACTATACTAATATATAAACTATATATATATAGTATATATAATACGAATTGGAAAGAAATTTCTCCTTACTAATTAAATTGAATAAAAAAACAATTTTGAGAAAGTTTCTGCTTCCGTTCGACATACAATGGAAGCCTTTCAGATTTTCCCACAATGAGCTTTAAATATGCTTAGACAGAATCTCTTTATCCAATCTATATAACTAAAGACAATCTATCTACTTTACCAGGTATCACTCTATAATATATATATATATATATATATATACTATATATATATATATAATATATATATATAGCTATATATATAATATAATATTACTACTATATATTATTACGATATGATAGATACGCATGATAAGATGATCGATAGATGATAGTAGATAGATATAACGATTAGATAGATTAGATAGTAGATTAGACTGATAGAAGATAGATAGATAGATAGATAGATAGATAGTCTTTAGTCTTTAATTCACTTTACTTCGTACCACGGAGTAATATTAAAAAAATATATTACATTAAAATTAATTATGTTGCATAATATAAAACTATATTATATAATTAAACTTAGTTAACACAAAATCATATCCATCATGTTATCTTAAGGGATCCTCCCTAATTTGCACACGAAATTTTGTTCTCGCTTGAGAGCATCCAATCATTATCAAATAAAATATAATGACTCCTTTTTTAGTTGGCAAATATTTTTCATATCTTTAGCAATTTTATTGATAATTTTTCAATATTACACTTTTATATACAAAGTTACATGGTTTGCTAAATATAATCAAAATACAGTGCATAATTTCAAATATGTAGGAGCCATTCCAATGAACAAATTTAATGAATTGGCCAAACTAAATGTTACTCTACTCTTGTTTCGAATTCCACAAACTTTTTTTTAAACATTAGTGAAACAGAAATTTCAAACTGTCTATAAACCTGACTACTATTATACTTCTTCTGCCATGAATTAGCTCCATAGCAATGGCATACAAAATGATATTCAATAAAGAGAGAACAAATCCGATCTTAAGGAACCAATCTTCTTAAAATAACATTATAAAATTTCTTAGAAATTTATCCCTAGCTCGTCTAAAGCCAGATTTTTCCTTCCTAATTTTTATTTACAAATGGAGCCCCAAGAGTATTTAGTATTCTACTAAGAATCATCTTATAAGAAAACCACCTGAAGAAATTCTCTCACTCTCCACACTTAATTCTATATCCCTTATTTTTAGTTGATCTATTTTACAAACCGCAATTGCCTGACTTATTTATCTACATTTAATTTCTAAGCATAATCTACTCCTCACACTTTACAATTTTCTGTTATTTTCTAAGAGCTTTTTGTAGTCTATCTATTGAGGGAGCGCACAAAACTATATCATCCACGGTTACATAACAACATTAGACATGCTCATTACTAATCTAGCACACACTATTTAACTATTTTACCAATCCTTTATAAGTTTCATCTATATAATACAAAGAGGTAGAGGTGACCAGAATTCCTCTTTGTCTAGCTGAGCATTTTTTATCTTCCATCTATTTGATACATATTTTTGAACTTAACATGAAGTAACACTTGAATTGTTGTAAATATGCGCACTAAAATATATGCATTATATCAGAGGAATTTTCAAATTCTCCATTTCTTCAAATAAACATGTCAATGAACTGACTTTGTCAAATGCTTCGAAAGGCCTAAGAATGCCGCATACATGGTTGAACCCCCCTAGATGTATTCTGCACTTGTTTCCTTCAAAACGAAGTCTCTTCTATTGAGCAATTACTTCTAAATCCATGCTGCCTGTCACCCAGAATGACATAATCTTTAATCCTATTCAATTCATATTCAAACAATCTTAGAAAGACAGATGACATCACCACTGATCTCTAATTATTATTAGGAACACAAAATATTAATTTATCTTTTATAATCGGGGTTATCGAGCCCTCCAATAAGTCAAATGGAATATGATTGTGCATCATACAATACATTCTTGATTTGCCATATTTTAATACAATTTTTCCGTCCCACATTTCAAACTGATATAAAGTGAAATTCCATCTGGACCAAAGTTCGATTCATTTATTAATTATTCATTATATTTCGCATGAGCAGTGAATAACATCAAACTTCTGGCCAATGAGCTTTTTAAAAGCATTCTCTTGTGAGATTTTGGGAAAACTATCATCAACACTTTCCTAAATTCTATTGGAGCAATAATTCTCTATATATATCCATCATCATTTCTTCATCAATCTTAATTACGTCTCTTTTTAATAAACCTTCCTTACTAACCCATTACAATAAATAATTAAATTTTATACCACAAAAAACGGTTTAGGCCAAATTTTTATTCTTATCTCTTTTCCATCAATCTACCTTTTTTTAATTCAATAATTCTATTTATGTCTCCAACGATAACACATTTTGTCAAATTCTGTACCCTGGCGTTTAGTCTTTCTTTTTCCCATTCTCTCCTTCAAATTCACTCTTTATAAAAATTCCTTAATTTTTTATTCCATCCTGGCGTATATTTTTTAATATTTTTAATGACTACAGAAAACTTTTTGCTTGAAGTTTGTAGAACTTTAATATATTTTTATACCAATGTTTTATCTGAATTTAAACGTTTATCATATGTGTTATACTAATCGAATAAAATCAGCGTCTAAAAATTATTTATTATTAAGATAAGTAGTTCACTATTTTAGCATCTCATTTTTTCTCTTCAATCGTGAGTTTATTCCAATATATAATAAACTCATTACTAACATCTTCACAATCCAAAAATTGATTACAATCTTTAATTCTTAGTTTACATCCAAAAATTTATTACAATCTTAAATTCTTAGTTTACATGACATAGGAAAATGATCATACAAACTATGATCATATAAAATATGCACTTCATCAAAAATATTTTTTAAGTTCCCTGAGCACAATATATGGCCTAACCAAGACGTCGTATTATGTGCCGGAGACAAATAAGTGAATGAGTCACCAGGTAAACTATTATCAACTACATATAAATTATTTCTTCCTATAAAATCATCAATCAGTCCTGCAAAAATTGATTCATCGAAATTTGTACTAAAATCTCCCATAATAATTAAAGAATCGTGTTTCGTATTTTCCACTGCTGCTTCCACTTCTGTTAAAAAATTAATATATTTCAAAATTCTAACTTGATCATTTTTAAAGATGGGCAAATAGACGTTTAAAATTAAAAACCTGTTAAAATTTATTCGTAAAACTATACCAATTATAAAATCACTGTGTAATACTGGTTTCACCATTCCTGATAGCTCTTTCCTCTATAAAATACACATTCCCTTCTTCGGTCTCCCCTCATGAATTACGTTTGGAACTACTTTTTGAGCAAATGCTCTATTCTCCCATTTATTGGATAAATTTTCTATTACATAAACGTCCTTTTCCATTAATATTATTTCTTGTAATAATGCAATATCATGATTAGACATAAGTTTCTTAACAACTTCAGAATTATTCCTAAATGAATTGCAATTACAAGTAACAATCTTTAATCCAGAATTCATCATTCCTTTTTATTTTTAGTAAAAAACTTTCTACATGTTATGCCTTCAGGCCAAAAGTCTTCATTTAATAGCTTAACTCTATTTTTCAATTCTTTAATTTTAAAAATTTAGAATAAGGATTCCTACAATATAATTCTTCGATTTTTATAAGTTCAACATTTAAATTCTATCCTCTTTTATATGATCATAGATATGAGATAGATAGATAGATAGATAGATAGATAGATAGATAGATAGTTAGATAGATAGATAGATAGATAGATAGATAGATAGATAGATAGATAGATAGATAGATAGATAGATAGCTAGCATGAATGAGAGAGGAGATAGATAGATAGATAGATATATAGATCAGATAGATAGATAGATAGATAAGATAGATAAGATAGATAGAGTAGATAAGGATAGATAGATAGATGATAGATAGATAGAGATATAGATAGATATATAGATAGATAGATAGATAGATAGATAGTCTAGTCTTTAATTTTTTATTTCATAAACATAGTATATTAGTACATTTAGAATAAATAAAATTAAAAAATAAAACAAAACAGTTAAAAATTAATATACAAATGAGTTCTATTAATAATCAAATCCATATTTTACTTTAGCGTTTCTGCTCTTTCTTGAAATATGTTAAAATTTGCTGATTTTAGAGCCATCAAGATCATATTAAAACTAAATTCAACTCTTCAATGATGTCTTCCATAAAAATCATCTTCGATTCTTTCAACATTCATGATACTGCTTTAAAAATAATTTACATATATATATATATATTTAGTATATAATAATATATATGTATAAATATATATATTTATATATAAAGATTTAATAATGTCTATCTATATATATATATATATATAATATTAATATATATATAGTGTATTGTATTTAGTTATTTTGTATATATATATATATATTATATATATATATAATTTATATACTAATATATATTATCTATAATATATATATAAATAATCATATACATACCTATATATATATATATATATATATAGACTATATATATATAATATATATATATATAATATATATATAATAATATATATATATATATAATATATAATAATATATAATATAGTTATATAAATTTATATTTTATATGTATATATATAATATATAGTATTAATATATATATATATATATATCTATATATATAATATATATAATATATATATAACACATATACATATATATACGTATAAATACTACTATATATATATATATAATAAATAATAAGTATAACATTATTTAATATATAGAATATATATATATTATATATATATATATATATATATATATTATATATATATATATATATATATATAATATTATACTAATATATATATATATATATATATATATATTCAAAAGTCATATTATTATTATTATTATTATTATACTTCATTAATTAATTATTATTATTATTAATTATATATTATTATTAACTTATTACTTATTATTACTTATTTTAATTATTCAATAATTAATTCATTATTAATATTTTATATTATATTATTATTATTATTATTATTAATATTATTATTATTATTATTATTATTGAATATTATTATTATTATATATTGGTAAAAAATAAATAATATATATAAAAGTATATTTATATTATTATTATTTATTATATATTATTATTATTATATTATTATTATTATTTATTATTATTATTATATTATTATTATTATGATAACTATATTAGTTATTTATTATTATAAAATATTATAATATTAAAAGTATTTTGTTTATTTATTATTATTATTCTTTTATTATTATTAT
>JABUQX010050323.1:0-27500 GCA_015478945.1 Trachelipus rathkii
AGAGAGATTGAGAGAGTATAATAAAATTTAATTTTTATTTAACCAGTAGATGCATATATATATATAGTATACTAGTTATTAATATAAAGGGCTAACATGTCTAAAGGTTACATCATTAAAATTTTTTGGAGGCCCCTACTGAGAGTAACTAGAGGTCTATTGAATTTTGGTATCAAAATATAAATGAGTAATAAAAATTCAATGTCCAGAATTATTAGGATATAACTAATTATATAGTATATATATCTTGACAACACTCTTGTATCATTTAAATCGTAACTGAGGGCAACAGTCCCCATCTTGAGTTATGTAATAATAATATATTAAAAACTCACAGGTACTATAACTAAAATGCAGTATTTATTTATAAGAGACCAACATATCTAGATGTCAGTACTACATTATATAAATTATATTATCTAGGAGGTCCCAGTACATATTGAAATATCAATTTCATTCTACTTTTGTTTTTGGTAATAATAATTAATAAAATTGAGTTAAAAAATTCAATGAGTAAAATATACCGTAGCTATAATAGTTAATAATAATATGATAAACTCTATGTTAATCATCATAAATCGATATCGAGGGGCAACAGTTACTTAACTTAGGTTGTATATATATATTAATTTTAAAATAACCAGGTATTAACTAGTTAAAGGAAATAAATTCTAGAATATGTAACTAATTAAAATTTTTGTGAAAGAGCCCTAGCTACAAGAGATAAATGATCTAATATTGATAAATTTTGTGATCTAATATAAATTAAATATTATGTGATTAAAAATAAACTTCAAAATATGATGACTTTATGGAAATATACCAAGTATAATTATAGTCAAACTCACTTGTTATACTCTTATCGTATAACGGGATGAGCAATCACAGTCTCTGGTTTAGTAAAATTAATTATTTATTAACTCAACCATGAAAAATAAAATTAAAGGATGCCAACATGTCTAGATGTCACAGAACTTTTTTGGAGGCCCGTACAGAGGTCATGAATTTCGATCTAAATAAAGCAAAAATTCAATGCTCCATTTGGATATAATTGTATATTTGCAACACTTGTAACTCTAATCGTACGGGGCAACAGTCTCTTGTTGTAATAATATTTTAAAAACCAGGTACTAGTTAAAAGGGCCAATATGTCTAGATGTCACATAAATTTTTTGGAGGCCCGTACAGAAGGCATGAATTTTGGTCAAAATAATGGAAAACTTCACTGACGATTTGGATAAACCAGTATATTTCCAACTCTTGTAACTCTAATCGTACGGGGCAACAGTCTCTGGTTGTAATATTATTTTTAAAAACCAGGTACTAAGTTAAAAGGGCCAACAATTCCTAAGATGTCACAGAAGTTTTATGGCAGGCCGCGTACAGAGGTCATGAATTTTTGTTAAAATAACGGAAAAATTCAATGCCGATTTGGATATACCAGAAAATTGCAACTCTTGTAACTCTAATCCTACGGGGCAACAGTCTCTGGTTGTATATATTTTAAAAACCCGGTACTAGTTAAAAGGGCCAAGATGTGAAATGGGATCAACAATAAATTTTTTGAGCCCGTACATAGGGTATGAATTTTGGTAAAAATAATAAAAAAAATTCATGTAGTTTTTGATATACCATTATATTTGCAACTCTTGTAACTCTATCGTAACTGCCTCAATTTATTCATCAACATATCCTATTTTTTATTACCAGCGGTATAGTTAAAAAGGGCCACATGTCTAGATGTCACATTAATTTTTTTGGAGGCCCGTACAGAGATCATGATTTTTGGTCAAAATAATGGAAAAATTCACTGCCACATTTTGATAATACCAGTATTTATTGCAACTCTTTTAAACTCTTATCGTACGGAACAGTCTGATTTTAATAGTAAGTTTTGAAAAACCAGGTACTTAGTTAAAGAGGCAAGGCCTGTGTACGTCGCATTATATTTTTTCCATTTTTTTGTGCAATATATATATATATTATATATATTATATATATATATATATATATATTATATATATATATATATATATATATATATAGTATATATATAATATATATATATATAATATATATATATATATATATATATATATATATATATACTATATATATATATATATATATATATATTAATTTATTTTTTTTTTATTTATTTATTTTTTTATTTAATTTTTTAATACTTATTTACTTTTATTATCTGTATTGATTGTGTTTTGTGGGAAATTTTCGAGATATTTTCTGTAGGTGGTAGAGTTAGAATATTTTCTAGCAATTATTCTTATTATTTAATGTTATTATCGTATTTTTTTTTATTTCATTAAATTAATTTTTTATTATAATTTATTATCATTATTACAAAATTTAAATTTTTAACGTTATTATTTAATTTTTATTGTTTATTTATTTAAAACTTTGTTTGTGTTTCTTTCTATTTTTATTCATTATTTTTATTTTATTTTAATAATTATTTTATTATTTTTTTATTTATTTTTATTTTTTTTATTTATTTATTAATTATTAATTTGAATTAATTTATTTATTTATTTATTTAAATTATTTATTTATTTAAGTTTTAAATTATATTTATTATTTTATTTTTATTTTATTATTGATTTAATTTATTATTTTTATTTATTATTTTATTTAATTTACTTTTTTTCATAATTATTTATTTATTTATTTATTTATTTACTTTATTATTTTTTATTTTTATTATTAATTTAATATTTATTTATTATTAATTTATTTATTTATTTTATTTATTTATATATATTTATTTATTTATTTTTTAATTTATTTTATTTATTTATTTATTTATTTTAATTATAGTTTTTTATTTATTTATTATTTTTATTATTTTTTTATATTTAATTTTAGCTTTTTTCAGTATATATATTTTTTAAGTTGTATTTATTAATTTAGTGTTTTTATGTTATTTTATTATTTATTTATTTTTTATTTATTAATTTATTATTTATTTATTAATTTATTATTTATTTATTTTATTTATTTATTTATTTATTTTATTATTTTTTATTTAATTATTTATTTACTTTATTATTTTTTTATTTAATTATTAATTTTTATTTTTAATTATTTTTATTTATTAAATTATTTGTTATATTAATTTATTTATTTATTTTTATTTATTATTTTTTTTATTAATTTATTTTATTATTTATTTTAATATTTATTTATTTATTTATTTATTATCATTTATTTATTTATTTTTTTATTTATTAATTTATTTTTTTTATTATTTATTTTAATTTTATTTATTTAATTATTTATTTATTTATCAATTTATTATTTATTTATTTATATATTTAATTATTTATTTATTTCTTTATTTGTCCTAAATATCTGTCCTTTATAAAATATGATCCGTGGCGTATTTTTGCTTGTGGCGTATTTTTTTTCGCGAATGTGTCGCGAATGTGTTTTGAATATCGTTCTAAAATTTGACACATTCCCATTGTTGGTTATTGAAGTGAAGTTTTACAATATTAGGATTACCCTAGGAAATAACGAGCATAATTTATATTTTTGAAATAGCCTAGGGCAACTTGGGGTAATTGTAGAGCTGCACTACATCTCAATCATGTAAATACTATATTCAAACTATAATTTAAATTTCACAAATGATATAAAAAAATTATTTAAAGTTTTTTTCTACAGATTTTCATACATTTTATTTATATATCTTAAGGAAAATTTTTTAAAATAACTGTAATAGGTAATAGTAGAACAGAACCGCCCCATCACCGATTTTTATAAAAGTCTCAGGATAGACTCTAAAAAATAATAATGAAAAATAAAAAAAATGAAAATGACTGATGTCTTTTGGAAAAAAAGTTACAGCCTCTCAAAGTTTGGAATTTTCCCATAGGGTTTTCTTATAAAAAAAACTGACCATAATTTATTTTTATCGTAATTTACAAAATAGGCGCAAGGGAAGACCGTAAAAGAAAATAGTAGCATAGCCATGGTTGCTATAACTCAATCTAAGTAATGTGAGAAAGTATTATGCAACTATTGTATTAAAACTATAAACTTTTAATTTACCCAAAATACCCTAAAAACAGTTAAAATCAGAAATAAAATAGCTTAAATGGTTTAAAGAAAAACCGGTATTTACTTTAGAGTTTCTCAAAATATCTAGATCTTACTAGTGTACTTGGAAATAAAAGTGCATTATTATTTTTATTATTAAATTTTTGTACTTGCTTGAATTTCAGATAGTTATTCAAACAGCATAAATATAAAACATAAAATTTAAGATTGTTCTGTATTAATATGCCATCTAAGACTGACTCCCAATCAGGTATCAAAACTAGGGAGAGTAAAACTTCAAGTTCTTCATAAAACTATATATAAAACTTCACAAAGTTCTTCATCCAAGGGAAGCTCTCATAGTACTAAAAAGAGCACAAGTTCATCAAAATCGAAACCAGAACAAAAGGAACTGTCAAAATTGAAACCTGAAGAAAAGGAACCCACCAAAATTAAATCAAAAGTTAAAGTATTCATTATTGTGATTTTCACTGTATTCGAAATCTATAATCAACACTGAATTAGTTATAGGTTTAATTGTAACTTCAACTTTACACTCCTTTAAATAATATTGAGTAGATATAGTAGAAATAATTATTATATATATCATATCGTAGAGAAGTAGAGAGCACCACGAGAATTCCATATAGCATGAAATTATGAAAAATAAGGTTTATTAGTTTAGCTATTATATAAATTGGATGGTAAGTGAAAATATATAAAAGAAATTTAGAAAATATTTAAAAAAATAAGAAAATATATATTATATAAAAATTAATTAATAACCATAAATATGTCATATTTTTTGATAAAATTGTAATGTTTTACAGGTCAAAAGAATATGAAACCAGATGAACTTCTGTTACGGCCTGATGATACCTCCTTTTTTATAATATTACAATTAAAGATGATGGAGTAACGAGAGAATTAAAATTATTAATTTTAGATCATTATTATTTCTCAAAGTCTCTGATAGGAGAGTCATTTAGAGAAAACTTGTTCCTCGCGCACAGGATGATATATCGGCTAGAGTATGACTAAATTCCTACCAGATCTCATATGTAGACACATAGTGTCGTTGCCTGCAGAGCGTGAGTGATGACCAGGAATTAGTTAAAATAAAGATCATAGTTAAAATATGTACTTATATATACACGTCTCCTCATCCAGCATCGATGCTCGTCATTCTCTCTCGATCACTAGATATAGGTAAAGATTTGGATTGAGAGATTCATAAATAAAGTCAAATATAATGATTTTACTGATATAAATCTATATACCTTTCAGTTTATATATTTGCTTTTATTTATATTACTATAAAAAAAATACAATAGTTATTTGCCTTTTCTATTATGACATCGTTCATGTAAAGATTTATTATTACTTATTTAGCTATAAAAAATAGAAATGCTCAACATTAAATATTACAGTACCTCTAATCGTATAATAAAATAATTATAAAGGAAGTGTAAAAAGAAGTTACGCGTGCATATGGAAGTGATTTAAACAATAACAACCCGTTCTGAGTTTATTTTTAAAAAAACACGTTTTTAATTATTAAAAAAAAACCAATGTTAGGGCCAAAATATATGTTATGCGATTTGTATCTCTAACATTGTTTTTTTTATTACTCACCTAATAATTCACATGGCATCCTAACCTGTTTTTTATTACGATAGAGAGTTAAAGTCACTCACTGATCATTTTATTGGTGAATTTTATTGAAACATTATAATATATACAGTAAATACAATTAATGTTATATAAATAAAAGGATAATGATACAATATTATAATATAAATATATAGTAGATTTTATTAAGTACTATATGAATTATAAGTTTTATTATATGGTTGACTCTAATAGGGGCAGCGAGGTCTCCAAACTATATTGATCGTAGTAATACCTAATAACGAAAAATAATTATAAGTTGTTAATAAACCTATAGACAAATAATTAATAATAATTAATTTATTATATATAATTATAATAATATAAATATATATATATATTATATATATATTAATAATTAATATTATATATATAATATATAATAATATATATAAATTATTAATAATAATTATTTAAATTAAATTAAATATCAATAATAATATATATGATATAATATATACACAAATTCTGATATCTTTATATCAAAAAATATATTATATTATTTATTATTTATTTTTTATTTTTTATTTTTAATTATCATACATAAAGAGAATTAATAGCTCTCATTCTGTAAATATCATCTGAGGTAAGAACCTAACACCGCTTAGTTGATACATATTCGACTACAACCTCGCACCACGCTCGCACTCCGCTGAACACGTATAAGCGTGTCCAATATGAGGCAGTATCACTCGCCCTATAGTTATTTCATCTGAAATCGCTCGCTCATCCCACATAGGGTAAACTGCGTACCAGAGAGATTCACGCGAAAATGTGTGATAGCACACTTCTCCTTAGTGCAATCATAAAGATATACAATATGTGCACAATATATGCATCTAAATTACTTTATTAATCTCATGTAGGTTAATGAGTCATCATCGCACTCTAAATTCATTGCAGTATTGGAGCCATAAGTTTATTCGAATATTAACATGTGTTTAGAATTCAGAGAGAATTGTAATTCTAATCATTACTATAAGCTTTAGACTTAAGTTAAATATCCCTTCCTTGAAATTGGTCTCTAAATAGAAAACAATATCACTAGAGTTACCTAATCACATTATACCTGTAAGTTGATATTTGGGGAAGATAGAGTAAAATCTTTCAGAAATAAGTAACTTAACTAATCAGAGCTTTCAGGAGGGAATTATTATATTATTAATAAATATTTAGCTACTTTTCTGAACCATTACTTAGAATATTATATATCTGAGATTTTCAAAAATTATATTTAAGGAACACACTTCTCTCATTTAACTTTATTATTATAACTATATATATATAAAATTAAAAATGAAACGAAAAAAAATAGTGTAATTAATAATAAATATATTAATATTATGGCATTAAAGAATCAATTAATTTAATAAAAAAAATTAGCTAAAAATATTTATTCAAAATATTTTTAAAATAAAAAAAAAATCTATCCTTGATTCGAATTGCTGTAAAGTCAGTAAATCCTTGGATAGCAATACTCAATATCATTATGTATAATTGATTATTTGGGTTTTTAATACAGTTGGAAAAAGGTCATAATATGATGTTTCCATCTAATATTTATTAGTCACCTATAGAGTGAAACTATGTAATAAACTTATTACACCTAGCTATTGATGCTATAATAAATTATTAATGAAAAGACTAACCATAGTATAGATGTAATGGTTGATAAATATAAGTTTACTTATGAGTTTATTTCATTCACAACAGGAGTCCAGGCCTATGAAAAGTCTTCACCACTTCTTAAACACTCGCACGCCTACTCCTCTCAGGATTTATTCGATAGTACCGAGTTTCAATTTAAGTAAAGTTCTTTAGCACAGTGCCTAAAATATAGTGATAATGAATTCATTGTAAGGTCAGGATAAATCGCAACCCTATTAGGCTTCACATTCTTGAATGAAGAGAGCGTGGACGTCGTGAACTCTTATGCACGATAGTCGTAAATATTTTTCTATCAAAGTGATGAGTAACACGTTGACGTTCATTCAAGTGGGTAAACCTTGGCCCAGGTGGGCCACAACCCAAAGATTTGCAAGCTCCACTAAAAACTCTACTCCTCACATATACCCACTCTCCTATTATGCACCTTTATTATAGCCTCGCCTCTGCCAAACTCAACATTTCTGTCCTTTCTGGTTTACTCAGCATTACATGACTCATGATCCTTCTCTCTTTCTCTTCGTGCACTCTCCCCAGCCGGCTCGCGTCTCTCTTTCCAACACACTCGCCACAATAATTCCCGCTTAAAACCGACTATTCCAATCATTCCCCCTTTCTCACATGACCATCCATCCATCTCAAACATCTATTTCTACTTCCTCTAATCTTTAATTGTTCTCCGTTTACTTCCATTTCTCTCACTCACCCACACAATCTTCCTCCCTATTCACTTCATCGCTCCATTCTCTTTAAAATTAAATCATCAAAATATGTAGATTATTAATGAGGAAAATAATAAAATAATAATAATTCCTCATTTTAATAATAAATAATAATAAATCAATAATTAAATTTATTGAGTCATTAGCCCTAATAAATATATAATAATTAAATAATAAATAATAATATATGCTAAAAAAAGTCACTATAATACTGAACACATTGAGACTTTAGTACAGCGACACTCATACTAGTATTTTCGACTACGACCATAGTCCTATCCAACTAACTCCTATTTACAATTAAGGAACTATGACAGAATTTATGAGACACACATGACACCATTTCGATTATAAGATACACTCTATCTATATTCTTTCAATTAAAAAGACGTTGTAACTTCCCTATACATTCACCGAACAGATTTGTTATTGCCTGTTAGCCTACCATCACCTATTACTTAGACAACCAATACACCAAGCAATAATAAAAACTAAAAAAGTGAGATATACAAGAAATATCAATCTATGCACACAATTTTTGCTACTTTCCAGCTGCTCACCATAATAACATAACTTCACAGTGATTTACTGAGAGAGGACATAGTACTTCATCATCAACTTACACCGTATAAACCGTTTACTGCTAAATACTTACTCTGGAAGCAGAGACACCCGTAACTCTCATTTTTCAACCTACTACACACCATGCCAATATCTCTCTACCAATGCCTCTCAAACTCTTCATATTGGTGAACACAGAGCACAAACTCTCCTAAATCATAAATCACGCACCATATTAATGACGGTAGGGACATATCTCCATCCACTCATCTCCATTCTCCATCATTACCCATATTACACCATCCACATATACATATAGCACGCACTCACCCTCACACTTCTTCTCTCATATATCCACGCATTTATTCACATATATCACTAAAAAATTAGAACCTAATCCAAGATACGTCAATAATATACAACACATAACCTGCCCATGAATCTCAACTCCGCTAAATTATTTACCTAGAAAACCAATCACTTTTTGACACCATTATTCCATATATCTATTTCCTACTCAAACTAAAGCCAATACATTAAATCTCTCAGTATTATCAGACATTCTTTTGACTTCCATTTTATAATTCTAAATAAGCACATACCATCATATCCCATATCATCTATTACAGTATCACTAACACCACATTTCTTCAATAAAATAGCCTATATGAGCTTCCCTATTACTACCCATAATATTCAGCCCTGTTTACATTGTCATAACATAACTATAAAAACTAAAACATACAATGAATTTCATAATTCATCTCTCTACGCCTCATTTTCTCTATCATTTGCTTAAATGTAATTCTGCTCGCAATCTTCAAAGCACTTCCTCTAATACTTTAACTCCCTAGAACTACTTGTAAATGTATGTTTTTTTTCAACAATCATCCCTTCAGTCACTCAGCAGCATCTTTCGAAACCCACCAATAATACCTCAAAACTCAAATAATATCTCCACTATAACACCTCATGCACAAATAATAACTAATTATCCCATCATATATATTTTCCATACAGTTTCCCTATATTCAATATAACTCTTACTTCACTTGTACTATATAAGGTAACTTCATTACTAGCGTATATTCCCTACTTACTTCAATGCCTCTTCCGGATACCTATATAATTAGAGCATTTCATCAAATAAGTAACCATGATGCTCATATAGCAGATATTTATATCAATATAAAATAGTACATGAATCCTCCCATATTCAGTCATTTCTCGCTCGAGTAATAAAACTCACTATTAATGTACATTTCACTCAACCAACTTCAAATCCAATCAATCAAAACAAAATCTTGATCTCATAATTCAGACATTTCTATCTAATAAAATAGATTATCGACGTGTCTTCATGATTATCACATGTAGAACAATATATATATTTTCTATCTATCTATAAATACAATTATTTTGCCAGTAGATTTTATGTCATCTACTTCATTCTATCTCAACTTACTTTATCTAACAATCACACATAATCATGATCTCATACTCTACAGTAATATTCTCTATTTTATACTTATTGACATAATTCAACTGACTCTTCCACCATATTCACCCAAACGTATTCAACCTACTCATTCTTAAGACACCATCACATAAACACTAGTCCATTATCACACCATTCTTCAGATTACTGCCAATATTATACTATTCTATCCAATATTATTACGTGAAGTGTCTTTCCAATACACTTACCCCTCACATCTCATATTTCTTCACTCATACAAAAACACCAAATCCCTATTAACATTTCCACTCTACCTTCTAAGCCAGGTAGTAGACACAACTTATATTTCCTTTAATTTTTTTAAGCGTCGAAGAGCATTCTATTCACAGTCTGATATACTATATTTTCCATGTTATATGTCTCCTACTTATTTTCCTATCATTTTTATTTGTCAAATAATTTTTCCTCCTTTAAATAATAATATATTCATCCTCCAAACTGTTCATTTATAATACCATATCTTCTTTTTCTCTATCAGTATTGACATCTTTTTTAGCATTATCTTTTAATTCCGTCCTTATATAATTCCAAAGCATTTTACTTTATTGAAACTTCTATCATTTGTATCTATATTTAAAGTACATTCAACCATCAGCCTTTTTTTATTTACTATTTAATTACGCTTATGCATTCACCTAAATATATCTTCACTACCACTGACAGTATCACATATGCTTAGAAAACTGAATTCATACTTTCAAGATACCAGATAATCATTCTTATTGACTTCTAACAATTTCTTACCTATACCTCAAATAAACATTCATCACATTCAATAATATATATACTTTGATATTTAATCACTTGCGAGCTAATTCATTTAACATACTTATTACCCTCTTATTAACCTATATTGTTTCACTATAAATACTTCTCACTAATCTTAATTATTATTATCACTCACTATTACTAACTCAGTATCACTTTCCTTCACATCCTATCCAAGTCCCCACTAACTTAATTTTACAATAGATCAACTATAATTGATACCGAGAAATCCCATTATCTTAAAACACAATCCTTCATAATTAGATTATTTAAGTCATCACTCAAACATATACTCTTACAAAGCATTACTCCTCATCACCAACTACAAAAATTACAATCTAAATGACTTTGTCTTTTTTCTCACGTACTCGATATCCGATAGGGCTGAATTTCGTGGGGCCTATCCTACACCGTTAGACTCTACTGTCATTAAACCTAACCTTATAGTGTGAGTGAACGTGACTGCGTGCTGGTGATTCTCAGAGAGAAGACAGATTTCATGTCTACTTACCGAGCCCACATACCCAAGGTGGCTGGCGCTCGCGCTACATCGAGGTATAGATCAGATCACATCTTACGCATGACGATTCTCTATTCCTTCCATTTCTCCGACTCAAATCTCTCTTTCTCGCATCAAATCATCCTCTCCGAATCACGACCAGCTCTTGATTCTCTGGCCATTCAGGCTAGAGACAGTGCGTATCGGGTCTCATCGGCTTTTAAATATTCTTTATTTGTCGTTCTCCTTATCACTCGAGCTAATTTTCATTCAGCCTTAAGAAATTCGTTGCAGTAGGATTAATATCTTCGATAACGAGCTAAATAGTGCAGGACTTTTACATTTAAACGAAAGTGTGAGAGTACGCTCACTTGAGACCACTCATTGGTTCTCCTACTTAGTACTAAAATATTATTCTTTCTGGCTACATGCTCAAATATAACTTATATACCTAACAATCATCTGTATAAATCTGCTTTCCTTACCTCTCACTTATTATTCGCTCTGATGTTATATATTCTTAGTTTACTATAATTAACTTATATATATAAACTGCAAAGGCCTATATTCTAATCTCTTTGGAGCCTCCATTATTTCTTATCTTACTCAACGTTGGAATTCTGGTAATATACCTATCTCATATATCCTCTCTCAAGTCTGTCGCTAATTAATTGCATGTTAACAATACTCTGATGGATTACACTTATGAAAGGTAGTTTGGAGTGGTGAGTGGCTACTGTAATAATCTAATAGCACACCTGTTATATAGACATATAGGACGAGAGAGTGAGATCTGGTATTGGCATTAATAAAAAACAACCATATAAAAACACACACTGTGTTTGTGTTAAGTGAGAGAAGATAAAAACCTGCGCGTTCTTTCTTTGTCTGTTTCTCGCCTCAAGACCAAAAACCCAAACTCTATACAAAACATAATCATTCTCGTCTAATTGTTCCTTCTAACTACCTAAACGTCCTAACTATTTTACCAAACAGTGTTGGAATGGCTGCTCAATCACTATGGCGCGAGTACAGCGCGTGTACTTATACCGCACACTCAAAAGGAAACCGCGCTCGAAATGATTCTTCTTAACTTAATCTCTATAGTAAGAGGTCAATCAATTAATAGCATTGTATCCTTAAATCTAAGGATTCCTTTCAGGAGAGTATAAATACTTCACTCTAACATCATTCACACTATTCATTAGTAATCACAATTAATAATACTAAGTAAATCTTCATTCCCAATTCTAATTATACGACTAACGAGAGAGCATCATATAATAATAATATCACTGGACTTTCAGAGTAAGCTAGAGTATAACGAGAAGGAAACTCAATCTAAGAGTCGTACATAATATGAAACATGAAAAATGCTCATATTATTAATACAGATGTGAAAATGAGGGAGTGACTATTTCGCTGCTTCTTGAGTCCGTAACGATATTCTTAAGGTCCAAGAGTGGGACACTTGATATACCGTGAGCATACATCGTTATGCTGTAGGAATATGTGTGAGCACCAGCGTGTTAACACATTATAATGTATACAAGTTCACAAGATGCATTCCGACCACACTCAGGGTCAAATTGCTACCTCAGTAAGTGAATGCAAATGATGCGGATGTCACTGTCCAAGTATTTAAGATGTGCATAACAAAGGCTGCTATCTCGGTTTAGAGTTGGTCGTCTCCGTTTCGCATTGGATGCTTTGAACGTTATGGTTCATTCTTATCCTTTCTCCTTATTCTAAATAATGTCTCTCATCCTACATCTTCATGGCTGTTCTGCTTTGCTATAACTAAATGGGTTCCTTTCTCGCGAGTGAGATCTTCTATAATGGTTCGATCGTTCTTGCTTCTGAGTAATCTCTGAGCGTATTTGTCCAGGCTAGCAGACAGTGTTTTCTGTCTTAAGTCGCTGTACGTTTAGTAAAATCTCCGTTCTCGCCTTTTCATTATCTAGTATTCTTTCTGCTACCCTGCTCACTAATTTAAATCTTCAGATCAACTCATATGACGATGACCTATCGAGACACATCTCGTTCCGAGTGTGCTATCAACGTGAGTATTCCAAGTTCTGCTCTCTCTCGACAGCAAAAGCTGGCTTTCAATTCCACACTTATGTAACTATAATGTACGGACATTACTCCGTCTCCTCTTGAGACTCTCTCTTACCGCTAGTCGACAGGTATCTCAAGTGCTATTTCATTCTTCGTGACACTATGTGTAAATATACTTTTGCCTTCTCCGATCGCCTGTTTCCGTCGCACTCTCCTGATCATATTTGGTGTTGCTGAAAAATTCCTTCTCACTCTATACTGAGAGAGAAAAAGATCTCTACTGCTATAAACCTCCTCTCCTCTTGTACAGAACCCTTAATATTCATAATACTTCTATCTCGTCTATCTCAACTATCTTATCTTGAGTACCCTCCCTCAGTGTATTCACTCGATACGCTCCTTCCTTCGACACACTACACATTCATACAAACATCCTCTATTGCACCGATAATAAAAGACGATACACGAGCATAACTGAGAATTGTCTTCGGACACTCTCTACACTATCCACCAAGCCCCTGCTAGCGTGCCTCACTATGAGTCTATCGCTGAGAGAGCTCGTCATGAAATAGCACTTATTTGCGACTACGATCTTCTCTGTTTAGAAAATCAATTCTGAGAACTACACTCTGTATTCTGAGCAACCTGCTCATCCACGGCTCTCGTTGTCAGGCTCTAAGCATACTCTCCAACTCTGAGATTATACAACAGTTCCTATCTAACGCGTACCTCTTAATTACTCGCGTTTCCTCGTACTTAGGTGAACTACGCTGAGAGCTTTTGGTTGCTCTATATGCTGCGGCGTGGGAGCAGAGCGAGAGCTCGTCGGTATCTATATTCGGACTTCTGTAGAGTGATAGGCGATCGAATTAAAATAGTGCCCACTTTGAGCTCAACTCGTCCCCATAGTACGCTCTTCTCCTCGAGTCTCCTTCGATCTCTGGGTTTCCTCCTTTCCTTCTGATATTATCTAATTTTGAGGGCGTAGCGTCATGTTTGAGTAATCGCTCAGCATTATTCTGAGTCTCGTCTCTCTTTATTTGGTATAGGGCGAATCTTACTCCTGGTAATGGCAAGATGCTCGAGGCGAACTTTCTTATACCTTCTCTTACCTTTATTACCTCTGGTCCAATAGAAGCGATCGTTTCACTGCAGGGCTTCCTAGGTGCTATATGCAATCAATTCCATAGCGTGGTGCTTTTTCGCTCCTGGAGCTCCTTACCATTAATGTATGAGTTTCTTGAGTGCACTGACTATTTGCACAGTTCTCAACTTCTCAGTACTCACTAGGTTATTCAACTTTGCGGGTGGATGTATTCGTATCTTCTTGCATCTTCACTGTTCTTAATGCGTTCAATATAATATTCTCACTTAATCCCATCCTTTACTGTCTGTTTCCTACTCCCAATTTTTCTATATGATCACTCGCTCCTCTACACTTATAAACTATGTCCCTGAGGTTTTATTGTCTCCGCATGATTGACGTAAATTATGACTAGACTAGATTAATTTTTTGTAGAGGTCTCCTATCCAATTCTCTAAAACCTCACAATCGTATTACAGACACTCTGCGCGCGCCCGAAAATAGCACTTCTCAGAGGTTCGCGCGGTCGTCACTATATCTCGTACGAAGTGATATATATTATGTCATCTCTTACCTGTTGACATATATAAATACATCTACTTGGACCTTTAACATGAAACTAATAAAAATCTATGGAGATAAAATCATTCATACATCACCTATATATACTAACGGTTTGTCACTTAATAAGGGCAGGCCTCAGAAATACTGGAAAGTTTACCTGTATTTAGATCATGTGATAAGTAATCACTTTCCTATATTATATACTTTTCTTCAGTTGTTCCGCTTATATATATATAAACAAAGGTCTCATCCACCCATGTATGGAATACTGTTCTCATATCTTGAGGGAGGGGGGGCTCTGGATTCTACACCTCAGGCTTTTGGACAGGGTTCTAGAGTTTAGCAGATGGCAAAAAGGCTTATAAACTGTTCTGTAATACTTTCCATCAGCATTGTGACTGCCGCAACTACTATCCGGTCTTTTGAGCGAAGGAATAGTTTTGGTTCCGGTAATGCTTTATCGGCTCTATCCTAGTGGTACCCCCTAATTCGGGCCAAAAAATACCCGAATATTCGGTATTGCAGCCAGCAGAGTCGTGTCTGCGACGGAGAGATTATCTACTTTCGGGCGTACCACCACCGCGTATTAAATTTGGAAGGCCAGCTTTATAAACAATAAATTACGTCCGTAGCACAAATAGGTGGCTGTTCAAACTCGAGCGAGCAACGGAGAGTATTAGTGTTTGTAAACTTTACATTAGTCTTTAAAATTGAAGCATCATGGTTCATAGGTTATAGAGCGTATGTCTTCCTATATATATAATAAATATAATCCTATTCTTGTCCCCCACTTCACTGTAGCCAATCTGAGGTTTGCGAGAGTAGTGACATTTCTTTCATTCTCTTGTATCTTACCATTATACTCTAGTGAGAATTTTTAATCTCCTCACTTTAAAAGCCTGGCCCGTTTCTGTCGAATTCTCATATGCCGTATATTGTCTACGAGACACTATGAAGGAGGATTGCACACTTTCACGATTGAGTACTACACCCCCTCAGCTTGAAATAGGGCCCTCTGCCATAGAGTGGTGGTGACACTGTAAAAAAATGACTATGCAGGAGTAGTGAGGCATGAACTCACTGTAGGAACAAATGATGAGAGTCAGGACATCTCTCTGTGATTATCCTCAACCCATCCAAAACATCATGTGGACAAGGTGAGGTCTTATGCTATCCATGACAAAAATCGTATCTTCTTTATCTAACCACTCTGACCTGTTCTCGACGAAGATCATATGCATATGTTCGCACACCAACACAAATGTATTTTGACTCACTTTTCAACAGCTTATAAAAATGTTACATCTTAACACTGTATTATAGTATCTTCTAGTTAATCTACTAACATCATCTGACAAAGAATACGTACGCCATAATCTTCTCAGTCTCTTTCTACCACAAACTCACTCTTATTCCAGAACCTCTCGCACTCTCTCTCATATTTCCGGGCAGCTGCAAAGCTTAAAACCCTTCACACGACTCGCCATGCTTGCAATTGTGCCTTTATTATATCCACATAAAAACTACATAACTTACATAGACTCCCACGTTTCTACACACCACCGCTCCGAGTAATCTAGTACAATCTCTCATGTATATATTTCCGTTTTATCTCTTGTTTTACAGTACAAGAGCTTGTATCTTAGAAACTACAAATAAAATGTCCTCTCTCTCTATATCACAACTATCACATACGCTTCAGCCTACAACTTGCTCTCATCCTATCGTGCCACACTGTCTCAACAGTCACTTGCCATCATTCTCATTCTAGTTAGTCCAATAACTCTGAATCTATTTTCATACACTCATATTAACTTGAGCCATTCTCGATTCATATTACATTTTAGAGAGAGCACAGAAGGATCGAAGGGCACTCTGACTAATACTCGTGACATGCTACACAGTGCACGTCCCAAAGCTTCGATCGAGGCACCTTTATCTACGTTCTATTCAGTGCAACTAAAAATCTTTTTAGATATAAGTGAGTAAGGCAATAAAGGAAAACACAAAGGCTCATACATGGTAATAAATACCAATCGATTCACACCTCGTTAGTCGCTGAAGCGTAGTCTACAACACGCTTCAAGAACTATCAGAATACACGATAGATAGAGCACACCTTTTTCTTAACTATAGTCTTTCACTGACTAGATACGTATGGATATAAAGGGATATGCTGGTATGTCGTTGTATGATGATATTTAGCTATTTGTCTTAGAAGATCTTAGGAGGTCTGTCGATTTCGAATAGCAAGTATATTATTGTTGTACACTAACAGTAGAGTATCACAGTTGATTAACTATGCGAGAAGAGAATAGAAATATTGGTTGGACGATGTACGCATGTAAGAACAGAAAGGCGAACCTATTAGGCACTGAAATGTCATACATGGCAAACTGAAAACTAGCAATGAAAGACAAATAATGGAGTACACTCACTGAATATTACCTCATTATTCAGCTGACGATTATGAATTCACCGTAAGTGGGGAGTAAAGTGATATAAAGCCTGAAAGGTTCCTAATATATCATACTTTCATTATAATGGATTTTGTTTTTAAGAAATTGTGGTCATCAAATTCGATACTATATACTAGTAAAGAAAGTGAGAGTGAAAAAATAGTAATGATCTCACATATCTTCTGACGATTGTGATTTTATAGCATAAAGTAAAAAGGCTACATACGAATTACATCAAGAAATAAACAAAATATATAAGTTTGCCTACTTGACCAGTGGAAGACCAATGATATTCCCTTCATTATGGTGGGAATAAAGAGCACTGAGAGAAAATAGTTTTTTAATGAATATTATTGATAGAGCCCTAATAATATTTTTGATAGATCTACAAAAGATAGAGAAAAAATTCAAACGCCATTTTAAAGAGAAATGAAATATTTATATAAGCTGGAGGAATAATAATTTATTGAGAAAGCCAACAATAGTAAATATAATGAGTTTATTACTCAACTACTGAAAATGTATAGGATCTAGCTTAATGTTCTTGAGTATCATTTTTCAAACCTTTAGTAAGCTATTTATTTCAATGAAGTTTTAAGATATATATAATTTAATTATTTATATTTAACTCTAAGTAAAAATTTTATTCAATTATCATTATTAATTATTTAATTTTATTTGAGAGAGTATGTAAGTAAATTGATTTTGCCTCAAAAATTCTTAATATTTGGTGTCCAAATTAAAGATAATGGAGTTATTTAACTTTTTGTTTCTAAAAATTAACTATTTCGTGAGAGAACGAGTGAAGATATATTCACTCAGAATGAATCTGATGTGACAAAAAAAATATGCCGATTGTTTTGTGCGAGACCAGATTGACAAGTATGTACAATTATGATTAGATTCGTGTCGCAACTGATTCGCCTAATATATTATATACTCAAAAAAGAGTAATCGGTTTGATTGCATATTATATTACACATACTGCAGCATTTGTGAAGACATTGTGTTTTAACAAAACCACTACATAGATTATGTAAAAATTTTATGATTCTGTGGGACCGGTTGTTTGCAAACGCGGATCACCAATTATTGCCTGGGAGAGTTTTTTATATATTAGAGGGGATGGTATTCAGTATATCTCCACTCTCATAAATTAAAATAATAAAAAATAAATAATAATTATTTATTCGATAATATATCATATTATATATAAGCACACGTCGGAGTACTTAAACAAGTTTTATTTGGTGTGATAGATATAGTATGGAGTATGATTATGAGTATATATATATATATATAATATAGTGAGTATGGAATAAGGTGAGTATTATAAGAGATTCATATACTTTATATATCTATATGATAAAAGTTTTTTAAAATATTTTTAAAAAATGAATAAATAGAAGAGAGAACGAGAAACACAAATGGCCCAATGTACATTGAAATTTCACTCAAATGTTTGAAAGAAAAGTGATATAGAGTATTTTTTTTTTTAACATTATGATTTTATAATAAACATGAAAAATATGTGAATGGAATTTTAATTAAATATTTTAATCGAGAAATATGTAATATGGGACCAACACACACTGAGAAGTTTGTATAATAGAAGGAAATGTTAGCTTTAAAACTGGCAAAGTAAAATTTTTTGTTCCACAGGGTATTAAGTTAATGTTAACGATGCAAACATATCACAGACTGGTGAGTGGAGAGCCCTTCATCTTGGTACGTGAGACTCATTCTAACCTCTGCGACTGTAAGACACGTCTAGGATAGATGAGATGCACTGGAATGCATGAAAAGTCCGGCTCACCACACACTACATTTGTTCGGTTTCGTCATTTCTTACAGTATTTGAATATCAATTGCACAACCATGCTCTTTCTGAGTATAACATACGTACCTTCCTAATTGAATTACAATATAGATACTTAGATGGATAAGTCGTTACTTTATTATAAGTTAAATCAAATTAACACAAATAAAAACCATGGAAGATTCTCATCACTACCCTTTCAAATATATACCAGCTAAACTCGAGCTTATATTTAATCCTGTATTGCTTAATAATTTTCTATGAGTTGAGTTAAATTGTAGGTAGTTTTTAGCCACTTTTATACTCTACTTCATTCCTACTAATACACTTTTTTAGAGAAAAAATACGTAAAAACATTGTCTGCTATGTTATACTAGTGATACAAATGATCTCAGTATTAGGTTATTCTATCTTAGAGCGCTCTAATTACATCTCGCTAGTTACTCAAAATTGAATGTTATACCGTAAACAGAAAAAAGGATATCTGAACACACTCAAACATGGTCTTGAAAACAGCATTTCCACCGCTCTTGCATCATAATCACGAGGTGAGTTCATCCGATTTACCCTTCGTCATTTAGAGCTTACAAGGGTACACGTGTCATCGAACGGAGGAATTGTATGCCTCTCTGTATTAAAGAGCGTGTTTAATCAAATATAAATAATAATTATTATATATTATTATTATTTTTTTGTCGTTTTCTTATCTTCTAGCGTTCAACTTATATCAGACCTTAGGGGTTAATATAGGAATTTTATGAGAACAATAAAAATAAAATTCGCACGGAAGCCAATAGTTCATGCACTAGGCGTATCAAGTGGTGCGGAGGAGACGACACTCTCTACAAACTCTTAAATACGATGCATACCACCAGACAACCCTCTCTCGCCTTAACGTGTCTAGTGGAGAGAGTAAATAATATATGTTTTTCTATTCACTCTGTACATATATAAGTGAGTAACGTTAACTGATATGTTTCTGAGTTCAACCTAAACTATTATATATGGTGTCAAGTGAGTATTTACCCTCTAGATTAGTACCATTTTCTTTATTGGTCGCAGTGATTACTCATATTATGTCGACCGCTTGTATTCCCAAAATCTATAAGGTCAAGCATAGGAAACAGTGAGATATTTTTGAGGTGAAACCTCTGCTCCTGGTATGTGAGATAACTACAGTAATAGCAATAAATGTATTACACTAAAAATTGTGAGGTCGACGCATATTTACCATCTCTAATAGTATTCCATATGTATTGTGGCCTATAATAATTCCAAAATCATGATGTTGATTTTTAGCAATAACTTACCTCTCTTCAAATCCGTACGAGTATCCACTAACTTATGAGAAACCTAGAAGCATACCTGTTCCCGTTGGTTGTAATCAACACTCACCATAACAACACACACTTTAAATAGCTCTTGGAAGTGTCAATATAATCAGTATACGCCACATCTATATACACCTAGCATTACCAGTATGCTGGGTTAGAGATCCCATATGATACCAGTAGTTAGGAGGATGTACTGCAAGAACATGCAGAAATTAGGTCAATCGGTATCCGGTAGGATATCAGTAGTCATCGCCAATTTGGATAGATGCTTAATCCCGCAGCGCTCATTCTGCGTATCACGGTATCGTTAAAATTAGAGACTTCGATCACTCTTCATCTCGCTGGCACTATCTGTCGTCCACATGTTAGTTTGGGTGAAAATTTATGACGTATAACTTTCATAGACCTCTGAGAGCGAATGACACACAGCGCTTTCTGAGGAACTATAGCTATTCGAGGCTAGTACCAAAATAGATTATGTTTTATATTTTCTTTCTATATTGCGCATACGGATTCTGTTTTCTATGTTTCACTTAACGCATTTGTGAACTAAGTCATCTGTATACACCAATCCCTCGTAGCGTCTTTGCGCAGTTATAATATTCTACATGGCTATGAATTGGGGAACGAGCATCCATTACTATGAGTAAAATTTATTGAGCATCACGCATTTGTATCCTCACATTTTATCATGTAAGTTGTAATCTCAATAAGTAAAATGTTTACGCTTTTTTTTTTCGTTACCGGCACACAATCGTATCGTGAGAGAACGTGTAGTGCGTGAAGAGATCGTTTGTGTCTAGCACAGATCATGTTCACTGGAATATATATTCATTGCGGAAGGTATTAACTGTATCAATAGTTAATCATTGCGCGCTTTGAGTAAGACACTAGCGAGAGTGTTATTTTATGTTCATTCCTCTGATGGTTTAGAATATGCAAAAAATGAGAATCAACATGATTTATGGTTTGAGAACAAAACGGGAGCTGTTGACTGAACATAGCAAAATTTCTTCGAGCACAATATTTACTTCACTTTAAGTTTTTTTGTCTGAGTTGTTTGTTTCCTGGAGTACTCGTCTTTTTTTTTTTCTCTATTTTTTGTTGCTTTATTATATTCTGCTATATATGTTGTTGTTACTGTTTGATGTCTTGCATTGCGCTGAGTATAGAAATATATTAGATCACACGGCCGCTTGGTTTTCTCTCTTTTGTGTTGAACTTTACAACATCGAAGACTAGGCTTCACTCGTCTAAAGTCTTGTCACCTCTTCTATGAGTTAATTACTCCTCCTATAATAACATCTATAAAGGCAACTGACCATTTTGAATACACCTCTTATGTGTCTTGAGAACAACTCAGATGACGTACTCTAACGAATCATCCTTACAAACTCGTTTAATATATCCACTATAACTTATTTTATACTTATTTCCGTGAAGGGTGGAGTATGTGCCCTTGTAAATATAAAACATAAACACGTCTCGAGAATCTCGAATCTCCTAACTTACGCACTCGTTGATTCTGATAGCTAGACGTTAAAGAATATCTATCGGTCTTCTTCTCCGAGACATAACATATCAGGTTCTATAATGTCCGTCTGCTACCTGTTCCTTCCTAAACAGAACAAGATTTTCATTCTCTCTCTCTATGTCTTCTCTGAGAGACGGTTACTCATTCGGTAATTCACGGACCTCTTTTTCACTTATTTCATCCGAGCGAACTGTTTTACACATCCCTAATATATATCATATTTCTTATGTTCTTGCTAGTACTAATGCTCTCCTCCTATTGTTCTTCTTATCTCGAGGCGTAAAATGTCTAATTCGGCGCTAAAATCCTTGAAATCCAGCTGGGAAATGCCTTTCACTATTTTGATGGTGTGGATTGAAATATTTCAGGTATCATTACCTGTCCTCTTATGCTGATTTAGGTGGGGAGCTCGCAAGCCCGCAATCCATCTCCACGTTGATTCTCCAACCCGCATCTGGAGCACACTCGATTAAATAACCTACACCACATTGCGCCCTGTGATTGTGAGTTAATGTGAGTTTTATTTCCTTTATATATTTATTTATTTATTTATTTATTTATTTTTATTTATTTATTATTATTTATTTATTTTTTATTTTCTCCGTTTTGAGTCCTGGTGACACGTTGGCGGCTCGTGCCCTCCTGCTCCAACTCCCACTCCGGCTCCGATTCCGACTCCAACTCCGATTCATGTGTCGGGACGGGAGGGGTGTTAGAGAAGCCCCGCAGGGCCGCACTCCGGTGTTTCTCTTTCTTGTTATTTACATTATTCTTATTTATTCATATCCTTACATTACCTCATCATTATAGTATAATACATTTTCACTCTATACATTTTCTTTCATCTTTTCTTTACATTCTTTCATTTCAACTATATTTGAAAATTATTCTGATTATTATATTATTATTATTATTATTATTATTATTATTATTATTATTATTATTATTATTATTATTATTATTATTATTATTATTAGGTTACGTCATAGGAAAGGGGTACACCAAATTTGAGGGAGATACGATGTCTCTAACACTTACCCTAATTGGGGTGTTCCGAGAGACTTTTTGAACAGGAGTTGGATATCTCATACTTGCTACACACAAGCAATAGAAACCGTGTGGTGAAAGAAGTGGATTTTGAAAAAACAGTAAGCTTAAATAGCTCGAAAAATGCAGGGGAAGGATGAATGTATTGACAGATCATTAGCATATATGTCCCCCACTCGCCACTCCTCAATGACAATGAAGAGCTAAATACACATAACTAGTGCTGGGACGGGGTAAAGCTCACGAAATCCTCCACCCTATCGTGTGTCCGGTTTGGGATCCTAACATCGCTTTTTCTCAAGTATAGAGGATTATTTGCTTGTAAACATTGGAATATTAATACTATATATGGTGGGATAAGCTATCGAATCGCCGAGTAAATTTCAGTCTGTAGGAATGTATATGAGGGGGGTCAAACCCCGAGAGCTTAGCCGTTAACGAAACCCGTTCTCGTTTATACCCTTTTGAGCTTTCCAAACTCCAAGATTGAGTTATGCCACTAAACGGGGTATATTTGCATAATCGACCAGGTATTTCGATGCTCGTGTGAGTCTAGAGAGCGTCGAAGTGTCCGCATGCCACATATACACATAACCCATATATTATTATATTCCATTACTCATAATATTTAGGTTCGAAGAAACATGTTTCCAGCAGCAGAACAACTTTCTTTGTAGTTCTGTCTTTAAAAACGCCTCTTCTGCGTCATCACTTCGCTCACCTTCTGCGTCTCATCGTCAGCAGTCTTGGCATTGCGCTTCTTTGATATTTCGAATTCATCTCCTCCTTGGTGAGAAGAACTTTTTGTGTTGTCTGTGGTTCTACCCCTGAGGCTCCCTCTAGTCTTTTTTCTTAGTCTAGTCGCATGTCAGCGTCTAAGTTCACCAGTCACTCTGCCTTCGGTTCACGGGCCGTCGATCTATTCAAGACATCACGTGATCGGTCCGGTTTCGGACCGCATCAACCGCCACCAGTGCGCACAGGCCATAGGTGGCAGAATAGTTGTGCGCGAGCGGTGCACTCGCACTTACTAACCAATACTGAGGCTCATTTATTATTAATTATTTACGTCGAGTATTCGAGAACTAGTTCCTCAGAATGGATAATCGATATTGAGTCAGAAAAAACGATCCCCTTATCTATAGTGATACGTTTTTTATGTGTTATATCCGACTTATTGGGGAGTGCCGTCGCTTGTGCGAGTTAGGCTTATTTCCGGCATCGAGATTACTGTGAGAGTGGCGATATTATTCTGATGGCGTGATATGCGTATGGCGCTCTCCACCGGTTATTCTGGGTTTATATTAAATAGCGCGCGAGGAGATAGGAGGGAGTGGAGTGACCTCGTCGTGACGAATGTTATCTGTGCGTGTCAAGATATCAGGTTACATCTGGCGTCCCCCGGGATTTGGCGGCAGCGCGGCTACGCGCCATTGCCCATTTCCATCAGAGGATATAGTAATCGTACGTAGTGGACGGTATTAGACTTGTAAATGTCGTTATAGTTCAGCAGATCTGAATTATATGGGTAGAGAGAGTGGAGCCTGACCAGCTCACATGGTATTGTGAATCTGATGAGTTTGGGCTCCGGCACGGCGGTGCTGGAAGCAACTGCGGTGGCCGAGTTAATAAACAGTCCGTATAAACAACAATGTTGGTGTTTTATATAGGTTTATAAGGTCGTATAACTCGAATATGTTGGTTATAAGTCCGTATACGGTGTCTAGGACCCCCCCCCCCAATTTTAAGGGGGTCCGCGACTGAAAAAAAGAGCAACAGAGTGCAAAAAAACAAAGGAAGGATGAGAAGGATGAAAGATGAAAGATGAAAGAAGGAAGAAGGAAGAAGGAGGTAGGAAGAAGATGAGGAAGGAGGAGTAGGAGTTTGACAGTGGCACCGGTGCTGGCTCCGGTGGGGGGCCGAGTTTTATTAAATATTTGTGTAATGGTATAATATTGGTTGGTGTCTTAATATATGTTATCGGGTCTGTAGATTGTGAAATAATGGTTTCATTTAATTTCTTTAGAACTCTGGCACCTAGTGCGCCGGGAGTTCTTATTCTTTTTTTATGTTTATAACTTACAAATTTACGTTTTTACATACCCTAGCAAAGTTAAGGATCACACTAAATCAAACCAGCACAACCAGCATCCAACTCTCCTCCTTGACCATCTGTGATCTATTGATCTATGGATATTCGGGTCACATTTCGAGTAATCATCTCGGATAAACATAAATTAAAATCAAGTTCTTTATATGCAAAGATCAGACAATATATTCTTGACTTTACAAAGTTTTCAACATTAATAAAGCATACTCAGAATCATCTGAACTATGAATATAACCCACACGAGAAACATAGCCCATCTTAAAACAAGATATAATAGTAAACATTAACAAAGGACCACACTTAACAACAGTAAAGTAAACTAACATAGCATATCCAAAAACGTAACTTATTCTTACTTTTTCAAAGCGATGTCTCTAACACGTATTAAAACATTATCTTACCTAAAACACAGTAACATTATGCAAAAAAATTTTACCCGACAAAACATTCTAAAATTATTTTACAGATCATAGTTTGTACCCTAAAGATTAATAAATTTCAGATTTATATTCTTTCATACCACTCAACTTTGAACTAAAGAAATAATGCCAAAGACAACATTAACACATCTTAAGCAGGAATAAGCAGTCACAAACGTAATCAAAGTTCCACACTTAACACCAGTAAAGCAACTAAAATGGTATGCAAAACGTAACTATCTTACTTTTTCAAGGCATATACTCTAACATATTAACGTTCAATCTTACAATGACACACAGTAACATTAAGCAAAAATTTATTACAACATTGGGTAATTATTCATACAGACCAGCGAAAGTAGGCTAACATAATAAAGTTTTCCAACTTAATTAAAGTAACATACCAATCAATCGTGAACTAAAGAAATAATGCCCAAAGCAAACATAACACATCTTAAGGAGGAATAAGAAGGTTAAGTAACAAGTTCCACAACTTAACAGAGGCGTATCCACAATACAATGGTATGCAATAACGTAAACCTATCTTACTTTTTCAAGCATAAACTCTAACATATTAACGTTAATCTGTCACTTACAGATTAAAACATTTAACTAAAATTTTTCACAATACAATTGGTTAATTATATACCAATGATGCAGAGCGAAAGTATGCTAACGTACAAAGTTTTCCCACATCAATAAAGCTACATAGCGTAAACATGAACTAGAAAATATATGCACAAAGACAAAACCTATCACACCTTACGCTAAAATACTGTTAACATTAACAAGTTCCACACTCAAGAACCAGTAAAGCAACCTAACATGGTAGGCAAAACGTAACCTATTCTTACTTTTTCAAAGCATATCTCTGAACATATTAACGTTAATCTTACACTGACACAGTTAACATTTAACTAAAATTTCTCACAAAAGTGGTTAATTATACTGATCAACGAAAAGTATGCTAACGTAATAAGAGTTTCGCACATCAATAAAAGGTTTGCTGACTAAAACATGATAAGAAAATAATGAAAAAGACAAACTAACACACAACTTACATAGCAATAAAACTGTTAACATTTAATAAAGTTCCACTGGGTTTCTTTAAATATAGCTTAGTCAGTGAATATATGCTAACATAAACAATGTTTTCACATTAATAGCTAACATAGCCATCATATGAACTAGGAAACTAATGTACAACAGCGACAAAGCTAACACATCTTACGGCGTAATAAACTGTTAACATTATAAAAGGTGATAGCACTTAACACCAAGTAAAGAGGCAGTAATTATGTTTAATCTAATGTAACCTATTCACATTTTCGCAAGCATATCTCTAATTATTTAAACGTTTAATCTTGCATTGACAAACAGTAACTATTTTATCAAATGTGTCGATAAGCCAATTGACCTAACCTATCTATAATACCATAACGAGTAAATACGAATAATGTAAAAGTTTTTAGACTTATCTCTTTTTTAGACTCCGCCCCCCCTTCACGAATAAATTGCTAACATGAAAAATGATTTTACTTACGCTTAACTATTTGCATAAGTGATGCAATACTTATTATATTTGACCCCTCTGGCGGAATACAA
>JABUQX010050323.1:32500-37500 GCA_015478945.1 Trachelipus rathkii
CACCCTTGCATATTAAGCTAGGATTAATGAAAAATTTCGTCAAAGGTATGGATAGAACTGGTAATGGATTCACAGATTTAAGGACTAAATTTCCAAGAATAAGTGACGCTAAAATCAAGGAAGATATTTTTATTGGACCACAGATTAGGGAGCTGATGAACGACAAACAGTTTGAGGAAGAGTTTAATGATGTTGAAAAAACTGAAAACCTGCCAATTGAGAAAGTTTGTAGATACTTTATGGAGAACCTCAGAGCAGAGAACTATTCTGGCATTGTGAAAGAGCTACTGACATCATACAAGACCTTGGGATGCAATATGAGCCTAAAAATCCACTTCCTCGACTCTCACTTGGACTTCTTCCCTGAAATCTTGGGGCAATCAGTGATGAATACGGCGAGAGGTTTCACCAGGACATTCTTAGCTTTTAAACCCAGTACCAAGAAAAGGTGAGCACTTCTATGTTGGATGATTACTGTTGGTCACGAAAAAGGGACTTACCAGAAGCTAAATATCGTCGAAAATCATATGCCTCTACATTTTAGGGGTGAGTTTTAATATAAAATTACCTCAATTTGTAAATTTATTTAATACATTTACTTAAATTAATTTAAATTTAAATTTAAATTGTTAATACATTTATTTAAAAATTTAAATATGCCATCCCAGAAAAACTGTAGGTGACAAAAAAAAAACTGAAAACATATTTGAAATACTGTATTCGGAAAAAATGATATTAAATTCACCAATTTCAATTTGTGGGACAATATTTTTTAAATAATAATAATAATAATAATAATAATAATAATAATAATAATAATAATAATAATAATAATAATAATAATAATAATAATAATAATAAAATAAAATAATAATAAATAATAATAATAATAATAATAATAATAATAATAATAATAATAATAATAATAATAATAATAATAATAATAATAATAATAATAATAATAATAATAATAATAATAATAATAATAATAATAATAATAATAATATAATAAAAAATAAAAATAAATAGTAATTAATAAATAATAATAATACTAATAATAATTAATAATAATAATAATAATAATAATAATAATAATAATAATAATAATAATAATAATAATAATAATAATAATAATAATAATTAAATGAAGAAATAAGTAATTAAAAATTAAATAAATAAAAAATAAATAATATTATAAATAAATAAATAAGTAAATAAAAATAATATAAAATAAATAAATAATAAATATGTGATATGGAATATTAAACATTTTATCTTAACGTTCAACCCCTCCCCCCTCCTCCTCTCTTTATCTACCATAAAAAAAGGGAATTTTCCCCTTCCCTCATGATGGTAGATCCTCCTCAACTTGTCAACCAATTTTTTCCCCTTTCTTTGTCTACTGACGCGGCCTCGTCAGTAAAGAACGTACTGCAGCCTCGAAGTCGTATCTTTGCAACACATAATATTAGATAATTTAGGTCATAAACACGTTTTTTTATCGGGTCATCATTAGGTCTTATCACTCTCTTTATTCCTTCAAGGTTTCTTATCAGACAATTTCTTTTACTTAAATTTGAATGTCTCGCCATTTTTTTTGACCGTTGTGTTATAAACACACCGTCAAAAACTAAAATGGCCGACTTTGAAAAAAAAATAAAAGAAAATGTCCGAACTGATAATTTTTTTTTCGTTTCATATAAAATATTTTCATATCTTTTTAGAAAAGTAATTTCATAAATTAAGATATATTATAGGAGAACAACAGAGTCACTTTGTGTTTTTTTGTTTTGTCATTGCTTTTTTTTTTTGTTGTTTTTTTCATTTTGTTTTTTGTCTATATTTACTTTGAATACAAACTACATATTTAGGTAGTAGTAGTAGTAGTAGTAGAAGTAAAAGCAATAGTTAGTAGTACTCCTTGCATCATATAAGAAAGAATTAGACAAATATATGGACAGTATGAGCTTCATGCAGTGTACCATGACTAAGTCTAATTGGCGAGTATGTAGTAGTTTATAGTATTTTTGACAGCCCTTTAAGGAGTTGGTGAGAGATAATTTTACATGCTAGGTTGATTGACAGGTTTGTCTAAAACCTAGCTTAGTCGATCGCATGTTGCATGTGTATTTATGAGGTTGGATTAATTATTTGCATTTTAAAAGAATGTGGCGATATAAAGAGAGAGAGAGAGAGAGAGAGAGAGAGAGAGAGAGAGAGAGAGAGAGAGAGAGAGAGAAGAGAGAGAGAGAGAGAGATAGGCCTCATTTGGTTTTTAACTTTATTTTATTTTTATATTGTGAGAGTAGCAGTAGTAAAAACGTAGTTGCATTAGTAGAAGTAGCATTAATAGTTAAAATAGTAGTACTAGTTGCAACAATAAAAGACAAAATAGCAGCAGTTGTTGTAAATCTAAAGGTATTAGTAACAGTAGCAAAAGACATAGTATGTAGTAACAGTATCAGCAGTAAAACAAAATTAGCAATAGGGTATAATAGCAGAAGCAGAAGTAACGATAGATAAATAAATAGATAAATAAATAGATAAATTAAGTAAATAAATAGATAAATAAATAATAAAAAAATAAATAAATAGATAGATAATAAATAGATAGATAAATAGATAAGATAGATAGATAGATAGATAGATAGATATTATACCAACAGAGATTATCACAAAATAAAATATTATTGGTTTTTATTCTTTTTTTTAAAACGTATTGATAAAAAAAACACTCGCTATTCCCACAGCGAGGGCTCGGGTTCGCAACCAAACAGGTGAGAATAAAGAGGACTCTTTATATATATATATATATATATATATATATATATATATATATATTATATATAATATATATAATAATATATATATTTAGATATATATATATATATATATAGAATAAATATATAGGTAAAGGATGAGTCGCTCCTATCATACGAGAGACGCTGGTTCCAATCCTCCGCGTAGCAGTTGGAGTTTTATTACCAGGAGGGCAGAATTAATATTACTCTAACTGGGGCTGCAAACACATTGGTGGCGCTGGTTTGGGATAGCCCGCCTTAAAGTTCGATTTCCTGTGTTCCCCCGTGTTACCCCCCTGCATAGGGGATAAAACACGTTAAAGGAGTTATATGATATATATATATAATATATATATCATATATATTATATGCTATATATATATATAATATATATATATATAATGAATATATATATATATATATATATATATAATATTATATAATTATATATATATATAGATATTATATATTATATATATATATTATTTACTAAATATAATATATATATATGTATATATATATATATATATTATATATATGCTATATATATATATATATATAATATATATCTAGTATATATATATATATATATGATATAATATATATATATATATATATATATATTATATATATATATATATATATAGAATATATATGTATATATATATATATATATATATATATATATATATATATATATAAAGAGTTTATTAAGTTTGGAATCCTTTGAAAAAATTAATTAAATACTTTGAACGTCTTTTGGACTTGAAATGAAACGCGTAAAATATTAAATATATAAAAAATAAATAAATAAATCACGTAAAATATAAAATAAATAAAAAAGAAAAGAAAAAAGTAATAAATTTAATAAATGAAAACTATTATTAGAAAAGAAAAGATAAAAATTGTGACAGTCTTTTTGAGTGTCATATTAAATTTTTCTTTTTTTATTATTTGGACTGAAGAGATAGATAAAGATTTAGAGATAGAGACAAAGGATAGAAGATAAAGATAGAGACAGAGATAGAGTTGAATATAGTGACAGAGTTAAGTATATTTGTAGAGTGTAGATAAATAAAATATTTTGGCGAATTTTTTTTTTATTTATTTATTTATTTTTTTATTTATTTATTTATTTATTTATTTATTTATTTTTTTAATTTTATTTATTTATTTATTTTTCAATAAATAATATTATTCGTTTTCTAAATTGTAACAAAAATTACTTTTAGAGCTGTGAAATTTATATTAAAAATTAAAATCCAATATAAAATTTAGAATTTAAGAATTTTTAAAATTTTCAAAAAGAAATTTCGAAAAAAAAAAAAAAAAAAAAAAAAAATAGTCAAGTTGCAAATTAACGATCAAAATTTTAAGTTTAATAAATTTCATTTTCATACATACATACATACATACATACATACATACATACATACATACATACATACATACATACATACATACATACATACATACATACATACATACATACATACATACATACATAAAAGCCCGCACAATACAAAAAAAAAAAAAACAAACCCAAAAATAATCAAGGATTAGTTTCTCCTTCTCGTTACGTCCTAAATTGTTCCGAGATGAGTGCTTGCACACACACGTGTACGTGAAGAAAACGGTCATGACTCGCCCATGACTGTTTTTAGTACACATGACTTTCTCAAGATACGAAACGTAGAATAAAGAAATTGTCTTCCCGTAGGCATCCTATGCAAATGTAATACTTTTCCAATACGTTAAAACAAGAATAAAAACCAATAATATTGCATTTTGTGATAATCTCTATCTATCTATGTATGTATGTATCTATCTATCTATCTATCTATCTATCTATCTATCTATCTATCTATCTACTAATTCTCTCTCCAACTCTCTCCTTTTCTTTCTATCTATCTATCTATCTATCTATCTATCTATCTATCTATCTATCTATCTATCTATCTATCTATCTATCTATCTATCTATCTATCTATCTATCTATCTCATCCTTTTATCTATCTCTATCTTCTATCTATCTATCTATCTATCTATCTATCTATCTATCTATCTATCTATCTATCGTTACTTTTGCTGCTTTTGTCACTACTACTATGTCTTTTGCTACTGCTACTAATACTTCTCGATTTACAACTACTGCTGCTACTATTTCGTCTTTTTCTGTAGAAACTAGTATTACTATTT
>JABUQX010050323.1:42500-50000 GCA_015478945.1 Trachelipus rathkii
AATATTCTTTACTTTTAAATTTTAACTACTATTATAGTTCTAGCACCATCGTATTAATTATTTAACAACCAACTAACTTCCTGAGACTTTTGCATTTATAAAAGTTGTTTTCGCAGTCATTTTGCATTCTTTCCAAGACTACTATTAAAAATAATTAATGTTTTAATATTTTAACTATATTAATGCCTCTCTCGATAATTTTTATTAATTTTTTTAATTAATTTTATTTACTATGGATAGATTATTGATTTAGTAAATGTTGTCATACCATAGTCTTCATAAAATTTTCGGTGACATTATTATTATTATTATTATTATTATTATTATTATTATTATTATTATTATTATTATTATTATTATTATTATTATTATTATTATTATTATTATTATTATTATTATTATTATTATTATTATTATTATTATTATTATTATTATTATTTTCTATAATTTAATTGCTAATTTATTATTATTTTATACTGCTATTGATTTAGTAGCTTTTGTTTTACCATAGTCTTTAGCAAAACAATTTCACTTTGATTATTACTTTATCTCTATGTATAACTTTATATCTGTATCTAACTCTATCTTTGTCTCTTTTTCTACAACTATCTACATCAGTGTCTCTACCTCTTAACCCCTAATAATATCCCTAACATTATAATCTATCTCTATCTTATCTCTATCCTATCTCTATCTCTATCTCTATCTCTATCTCTATCTCTATCTCTATCTCTACTTCTTAAATCAACTAATATCCTTAGCTCTATCTATACATCTCTTTCTTACTCTAATTGGACTTCTATCTCTAGCTATATAGCTGTCTCTCTACCTTTAGCTCTTTCTCTTTCATCTCTAGCTCAATTTCTTTTCCATCTCTATCTTTACCTCTGTTTCTATCTCAGTCGTCAACTTCATCTCTATCTCTTTATATATCTGTCTTTAACTATCTCTAACTCTCTCTATTTCTATTTCTACATTTATTCCCTCTCTATCTCTTTCTTTATCTTCGTCTCTAACTTCATCACTATCTCTATCTGTACCGTTACCTCTAATTCTAACCTTATTTTTTATTTTTTATTCTAAATAAAACTTCAGCACTATCTCTACATTTTTCTTTATCTCTATCTAATTCTAATTAAAGTTTAAACCTATCTCTATCTTTATATCTATTTCAGTCTATATCCTTATCTTATCTTTATCTCAATCTTTATATCTATCTCAATCTATATCCTGATCTTTATCTCTATCTTTATATCAATCTCAATCTATATCCTTATCTATATCTTTATATATATATATTATATATATATATATAATATATATATATCTATATAATTATATATATAGTATATATATATATATATATAATATATTATATATATTATATATATCTCAATCTTTTATCTTAATCTTTATCTTTATCTTTATCTCTATCTTTATATCTATCTCAATCTATATCCTTATATTTATCTCTATCTTTATATTATCTCATCTATATCCTCAATCTTTATCTCTATCTTTATATCTACCTCAAATCTCTATCTATTATCTTTATCTTTATCTCTATCTATCTTATATCTATCTCAATCTATATACCTTATCTCTAGCTCTATCTCAATCCACTTTTTGACTACTCAAAAGCTTCTTCAGTCCCCAAATAATAATTTGATTAATTTTGACACTCCAAAGGCTTTCACATATGTCTGCTTTTTCCTTTTTTCCTACATAATAATTTTTATAATATTAATATTATTTTACTTTTTTTGCAGTTTTTCTTTATTTCTATATTTTTTATTTCTTTTACTTTTTACTTTTTAATTGTTTAAATATTTTACAGCGTTTTCATTTAAAGTCAAAAGAACGTCAAAGTATTATTTTAATTTTTTCAAAGGATTTTCAAACTAATAAACCCTTATTGAGGATAGTATATATATATATATTATATATATATATATATCCTATTACCTATTATATTAATTATATTATTATAAATATATATATATATTATATATAGTATTATATATTATATATATATATAAATATATACTATATATATATAATGATATTATTATATATATATATATATATATATATATTATATAATATATATATATATATATATATCATATTAATTCAATTGTTATCGAGAGTGAAGGCGATGAAAAGAAAGAAAACGAAGAGATTGATAGAAGAATGAAAATTGTTAGAGGTAGATTCATGAAGTGCTTTGAGGGTTATTAAATAGGTGCTTTGAGAAGTATATTTTCATGTTACAATAATTTTTTTTATATTTTTTTTTTGGGTAGTTTTGAATCAAATATTAAGTGCAAAATTAAAAATAAAAAAGTAAAATAAAATAAATAAAATAAAATTTAAAAAAATTGAATCATTAGATTCCAACAAGAGTGAAGCTGTGTTTCTCTAAGTTGTAAAATCATATGACGAAAATTTTAACATCTTCTTCGACTTGCGGCAATGATAGAGGAGCCCCTATCTATCATTATTTATCTATCATTATTTATCTTTTCTTATCTATCTATCCCTATCTATCAAAACCCCTATCTATCAAAACTCTTATCTTCATCAAAACACCTATCTATCATATTTTTATTTTTCTGAATGATGTTGATATTTTTAAATACTTATCAACTACCATCAACATTTTACAGCAATGAGAGAATTATTATAAATAATAAGAAACATATATATTACATGCACCTGGTAATTACTGGTAAATATTTTTATATTTTCTTACGAGAAAACGAAAATCTTTTATTTTTTCATAATAAAAGTTTATGAGAAATCTAAAGTTTAAATTAAAGTTTAATTAAATAAAGTTTCCAATTTTAAATAATTAAAAGAATACTCAGAGCTTAAACTCTAAACTTTAGAAGTTTTGTTTATAAAAGCATTGTTTAAATGAATATTTAATATTAATAATGAATTAAGAATATATATATATATATATATATATATATATATATATATATAGTATATATATATATATATATATATATATATATATATATATATTATATTATATATATTATATATATTATAATATATTGGGACAGTCAATCAACTAGTTTTAAGGTTTAGGTTTGAGGCACGTTCGATCCATATAAAGTTTAAGGTCTCGGTTTTAGGACCACGCTAGTATCAGGTTATGAATAAGTTTTGTTAAGTTACAAGATTTAACTTTGTGTGTACTTAAAAAAAATTATCATAACTGACTAGTATAGTCGCTAAACCGAGACCTTAGCTTATATGGATCGACGATGCGTAAAACCTAGACTAACGCTAAATGGATCTACGAGGCAGTATACTTAGACCTGAAGCTAGATGGATTGACGCTCCATATATATTATATATATATATATATATATATATATATATTATATTTATAATATATATATATATATATATATTAATATATATATATATATTTATATATATATGTATAGTAAAAACTTAAAGTTGGTAGCGTTTCCTTAATAAACATTTTAAGTTGTCCTGATTTTCTAAAACGTCATTATGTAACAATTAGTAGGTGTTTGCCACCATGGCATCGCGTGTAGTGGTAGTGTTGCCCAATTCTTACTTTATGTACTGCATGCGAACATACTCTAAATTCATTCCTTGTCTCGTGTGATCTGGCGTACGAGATATGGTAACAAAAGAACATCACTTGCATAGTCATATTCAGAGTTCCTTTTAAAACGAAATTTTTTAGAACAAAAGCAAAAAAACAGCATAAATTGTGAATCGTCCATTAGCTGATTTATATGACCGAACAAAAATAGATATATTTTAATGTAGTGATATAATATATATATATATATATATACTATATATATATATATATATAAATATATAATATAATATATATATATATATATATATATATAATATAATATATATAATATATATATATGCATATATAAATGTAACAAATAAGGTAAATGAGGCAATTTTTTCATAAAAAAAAAAACATGTTTCAGAGTTGCTTTATAAACATATTGAAACATCTATTATTTAAAAAATAAATTCGATGTTTTTATAGTTGCGACGTAGCTCCACAATTACGCATATATATTAATATATATAGATATATTATGATATATATAAGTATATATATATATATATATATAATAATATAGAGAGAGAAGAGAGAGAGAGATGTAGATGAGAGTAGAGAGAGAGAGGATTTTTAGCGCGATCTCCTAAGATGAGTTTCCTCTCTAGTTTTCAATATCCTTTATTTAATCCTGGCAGTAACTAGGGGGGGGTACATGACATGCCCACTCCAGAAATTTTGCTGTCAAATAAAATATAGTAACAGGCTTACTGAAATTCTCCAGTAAAGAGATCATAGACCCCTCCCCACCATGATTAAAATCACTAGTTTTTAATGCTATTTTCTTTCAGACCTGATCCACCTGCTCTCACTCACATTAAGAATGAGTTGGAAAATACCCACCTTTTATGATAGCTTCGCAAATCAATGGCATTGCCCTATTCTGGGACAGGAAACCCTGCTCTAGGTAATTACTACTATGGATCTTTACGAGGGATCGAATCCAACCCATTTCCTTTACAGAAAATTGTGTGAGGCCCACCCAAGAAGCTGAGAGATCTGCCAGTATTTATCTTCCCCAGAAGTAGCCTCTAATCCTCCGGAGTAGACTCTCATCTTCAGAAGTAGACTCTGATCACATAGGAGTAGATTAATCTTTCCTGAAGTAGACTATGATCACCCAGGAGTAGATTAATCTCCAGAAGTAAATTTTGATCACACCAGGATGTAATATATAGACTAATCGTCCCAAGAAGTAGACTCGTTCACACAGGATAGGAGCTTTAATCTTCAGTAAGTAAGACTTTGATTACTCCAGGAGTAGACTAGGTCTATCAAGAAAAACCAGCATAAGAATGGTTTGGGAAGTTTCTCCTGAGCGAAAACTCTGTTTACTCCACCAGTTTGCTAGTCTGTACAAGTATAGGGTGAATATATAAGTCATATAAACCAGATTACGACGCGAGATAATTACTGAACGGAACATTGAAAGTAAAGATAAAACTCTTAAGAATTCTTCAGAAGTTTATGGAATAACTGTACATCTCCTAAAACTCATACCGACAATCATTGATAACATCGCAATTTTCGTCGGTTAGCCGAGAAAAATTATGGAAGTCGGGGTTAATGACGGAGGAGGAGCGAAGCCGGAACACCCTTGTCCACGGAGACTCCACCAAGCAGTCTTAAACTCCTGTGATTTACGTCGGAATTCTTTATCAAATTTAATTTCAAACCGCACGTAATGCTAATAAAGGTTTCAAACCTCATTCTAAAGTTTTCAGTAGCATATAAAATCAAAATTTCCTAAATTTAACGAGTAAACATCCATTAAAATCCACATAACTTTATAAACTTCATTTTAACCCTTATCAAGAAACATAAGCGATGACCTCTAAGGCGATGATCCTTGCCGTGCATGACCTTACAAAAAACTTTACATTGCCATCATCTTCGTGAGGAAAGACATTAAAGCTATCATTGTTTTACAAGCAATGACGAAAATTGAGGAAAACGGCTTTGTGGAGCTACTTTCCTATAGTTTTGGTGGCCTCTTTAAGTTATAATTTAAGAACTTTTAAATTTTATTGGCTCCGTTTACTATCATTTAATTTTCAATTTGATATATATGTACTGTATATAATCTATATATATATATATATTATACTTATATATATAATATATATATATATAGTATATATATATATATATAATATATATATATTATATATATATCTATAATATATATATGGCCATGTCCATTATCTGTGACTATTGTAGCTGAAATAAATTTATTTTCATAATTTACGTCTATCGAAACCAAAATGTACAACAGCATGCATAGCGAAAAAAGTTTGACTTTTTTTCTGTAGATTTTATATAACTTTATAACAGCATGTTTAGTTGTAAATTTGTTTTGATTTTATTTACAACGTTCTAAATATTTATTTTTGTACATTATTGAGTTTTCTTAAAATATTTTTGAAAATAATTTACAGGAGAAGTAGAAGACATATTTAAACAGATTTCCTGACGTTTCGTCTCTGTACTTGAGACATTCTTCATAGGAAAAGTTTTTTGTAAGGGTGGGCTCAAGCGAACGAGTGTTTTTTTAATTGGTGATATACAATAGTAAATCAAATGATTTTATTAAGTATAACTGATAATACAGGTTAAATTTTATGTTAATATCTGGTCTACGGGTTTGATGTAGGTCTCCGTATAAACATTGTGGTGTTTAGAAAGTATTACTATAGTTGATTGGGATCATGTTGTCCGTGTTTGAAATGTTCAAAGTTTTTACTTGGGTTTAGCGATGTTGATATGCCTATCCCGACAATCTATTAGCGTGTAAACAATATATGTGACGACGTACAGTCTGACTCAGGGCAGTTAAATTGGTACACACAACGTGATGGTTGTCCGACAAAACATATCTGGTGGTAAGGAGGGATTGACGTTGTTTGGATTTATGTATAAGTTCTGACTTAATAATTTAAATAACACTTATAATTATCAGAAAAATTCCGACAATTCTTCCTTCAAAAATTCCAATGCTAATAGAATTCAATAAGAATAGAGAAGTGCCTTCGAAATATTTGAACTCCTACCTCCCAAACTAAAGAACGCCTTAAAAAATTAAACGTCAGACTAAAACCATATAGCAACTAGCATTGATCTTAAGTTCCAGTAAATCGTTTCGATAGACGATGGTTTCTAATCCGATTTCTAACATCATGTATATTTAAGGCTTAAAAGTAATTTAAATTAAAAAAATTTAAATTTTTAAAAATAAACATTAATATATTAAAAATATCTAAGCATACTAAAGTAAAAAAATATATTTATATAACTATATATATTATATATATATTAATCTATATATATATATATTACTATATAATATATTATATATATATAGTATATATATATATATATATATCATATATATATATATATATATATATATATATATATATATATATATATATATATACAGTATGTGTATGCGCTAGCATCTTAGCTGTGCGTATGTGTGTGTGTCAGGCTTAAAAACAACAACACCAAAAACCAAACACAACGAAAACAAAAAGGGGTAGGGATTAGTGACGTCAAGGGAATTCGGCTTTCTGACTGGTGGACTGGCATTTCTGTCCGTTACTACTGATTGAGAGGAATCTCCATTCTTCATGAATAGAATTAATAAAAACTTTTAAATTTAGATTTGACCAATGAAAATAAACGTTTAAAATTTCTAAAAGCAATGAGATATATAATGTTTTGTTGCCTTTCAAATTTGGAAAAAAATATTTTGTTTTTAATTTATTAAATTTAGTTATTTTCAGTGAACATAAAATAAATATCAAATTTCACAATTTTCTTTTCATAAATTTAAAATATTTTATTACGTTCAGTTCTTCGTT
>JABUQX010050323.1:57500-60986 GCA_015478945.1 Trachelipus rathkii
GTGCTCTATTCAATAGGAATAAGGACCGCCTATGTCAGGAGGATAACAGGATAACCCTCAGCCACGCATGCTCCGCGTGCACTCGGGTCAAATGGTAAACACAGGAACACATTCTAAGGAGACCACTCTAGAATGGAGAATAATTTGTAAATAGTGTAAATACTGCAATTGAAAACCGCAGTTCAACTATAACATCTATACAAATTATGTGTCTGTGTTACCTTTGACCCGAGTGCAGGCGGAGATGCGTTGCTGAGGTATCTGTCCTGACATAGGCGGTCCTTATTCCTATTGAAATAACGCACTCTTTCATAGTCTTTTGTCACGATGTATCTTTTTAGAAGCTTGTTCGTGGTCCGCGTGGTAAACCATTGGCTTACCCGTTCGCAAGGGCCGGATCTAATCACCTGGTATAGGTTGAAGAATCACTCAAGAGTTTATTTTATCTATACAAATGAACTGCGGTCAATTGGCAGTATTTACAGATCTATACAAATATACTTCCGATCTAGAGTGGTCTCCTTACATGTGTCCTGTGTTACCTTTTGACCCGAGTGCAAGCGGAGATGCGTGGCTGAAGTATCTGTCCTGACCATAGGCGCTTCCTTATTCCTTTTTAATCGTCAACTCTTTCATAGATTTAAGTCACGTATCTTTTTAGCTTGTCGTGGTTGAGTGGTAACACGCTTGGCATACCGTTCGCAAGGGCCCGGGATCTAATCCTGGTAAGTGAAAGAATCACTCAAGGAGTTATTTAATCTATAACCAAATTGAACTACAAATTAAACTTTAGTATTATATTATATATATATATTATAATAATATATTATATATATATATATATATATATATATATATTTTATATATATCTATATAATATATATATCTATCTTTAGAGCTAAGATGTCATTTTTTTTTCTAAAGAGATTGGTTATTGTAATGTCTGAAATAATTTTAATCGTGTCTAATATTATAATTAAATCTTATCTTTGGGTTTGGACCCCCGAACCCTCGTGTTTTGTTGAAAGATTATAATTCTATGTTTATTACAAAAACTGATAGTGATGTTTACAGTTTTTTAAAAAAAATTAAAACATCCTCTCTTCAGTAGGAGCCCTGCTGACCGACCCACACCCGTTGAGACCCTTGACCTCTGAGAGGAGAGTTAATTTCTCGTAAAGTTTGGGCTGTTTTTATACTAATTATGGGTCTGGTGGTAAAAAAAACACCTCGCATATCACACGGTCAGGGGCGGGGCTCGGAACGGCACAACTAGAGAATATATATATATATATATATATTTATATATATAATAAATATATATATATATATTATATCTATATATAATATATATATATATATATATAATATATATATATAATTATATATATATATATAATATATATAATATATATATAACCACTAATTTTTTTCTTAATCTTCACATAATTTATTAAAGGCAGTTTGTTTATGGTTGTTTAAGCTACACCACACGCACGATACACACATCACACAACACACACACACACAACACATATATATATATAATATATATCTATATATATATATATATTATATATATATATATATAATATTATTATATATATATATATAATTATATAATATATAATATAAATGATGCAGAATATAGTAGGAAGTTGTGAATGTAGAAGGTGGCGGGCAAATAAACCCTGGTGAATTATAAAAAGGAGTAATCTGAGTGGGCTAGGTCTTACATGAGGGTAATGTGTTACTGTGTTTAATGTATCGGAGTGGAGACTATGGTCTGGAATAAGAGGTATTGACAAAGGTACAAAGTCATCCGATGGACAATCTTGGGACTTGTTAGGCTGTGAGAATATTGAATAGAATGCAGAATGAACGCATAGTTGTTGTGTGGTGGGTGCAGAAAGGATAAATAGGATAAAGAGAGTACATTTGAGATGTGTATTTTTCAATGGGGATGGATATAGTCGGTGTAGTTAAAACCGGATGTATAATTGGTGAGTAATGCTGGGAATCGACCGTGGGGAACTGAAGAAAAAGTGGATTGAGTCAGTAGGAATGCCTGAGGAGAGGAAATGTGAGTTTTGGTAGAGCTAGATGAAAGGTGCAGACAGAAGTAAAGTTTCGAGTTGCGAGGGAGTAGGGCTTTGTGGAGCTTTGCCCAGAGGAAGAACCCCACATTGACGAGAAATATACCACCAGTGACGGGTCGCGTTGCGGGTCTCGTGAATCCCTTAGGGTAACATTTTCCTGATTGCTACGATTTCTCACTGGGGTATAAAGGGGACGGGTAAAAAGGGGGGGAGGCTTTCTTTTCGATCTTGCGTATTTTTATTCTAACACTTTCTGCCCTGGTTGTATGCTATGCATTCTCACCCCCAATCTGCAAGATAGGAGGAAGATTTAATATTATATATATATATATATATATATATATTATATATATATATATAATATATATATATATATATATATAATATATAATATATATATAATCTATATATATATATTAATATTTATATATTTATATATATATATATTATATATAACTATATATTTATATATATATATATATAATATATATCATATAATTTATATATATATAATTATTTATTATATATATATAATTATATTATGATATATTATAATTATTAATATATCTATATATATAATAATATATATATATTTAATTATATTTAATATATATTTATATATTTATTTATTAATATTTATATACTATAATATTATATATATATATATATATATAGTATATATATATATATATAATATATATATAATATATATATATATATATATATATATATATATATTATAATATATATATATTTATATAGTATCTCTTTATTTTTTTTTATTCTAATGTTTGAAGTGTTAAAAGTGCTTTTAAAAGTCAAGTAAAGTGCAGAGAATCTGTTTGAAAAAAAATGTGTGACTGTAAAAAAGGTTGCTTATTTCAAGAAACGCATTTTAGACGCCTATTAATAAAATTCCGAAATTTTCACAATTTCGGTGATATTAAACTTTAAATTCTTTGCTCAGCAGACTTCAGTCTTGGTTTTACAAATAAGTTCAAAAAAAACGGATCCGATCATTTTCAATTTTTGAAATTGAACTTTTTTTTTTTTGGTAAAATATATTTTTTGTTGTATTTTTTGATTTTTTTTTCAAAAATTTTGGTTTTTTATTTTTACTCTCTCTCTACACATCGTCAAAAACACAACAAGACTTCTCACACAAACCACACTCTCTCTCTTTCACACAGCACACACATCACATCAGCTATACACGAGCACAAACACGTTCTTCTCTAATCTATCTATCTACTCTATCTATCTTATTCTATCTATCTATCTATCTATCATCTATCTATCATCTATCTCTCTCTCACCGCTCTCCTCTCGTCTCTCCTCTCTTCCATCTCTCTCTCTTCTCTCTCTCTCTCTCTCTCTCTCTCTTCTC